>JAHWFP010085657.1:0-43880 GCA_023313725.1 Lithobius niger | reverse complement strand
CCAAATTTTAGGCGGATCATGCACTTCTGAAAAAAAGCATGACTCTTTCAGAATATCTTTACTGTGTCGAAGGTAACATTTTTGGATATGGTGCCCACAAATATAAGTTCCGGTTTGCCCTCGTTACGTCATCAAAGAAGGCCACCACTGATTCACTATAGAGTTTGTTGTCAACAGCTGTATCTCTGTAACCAGCAGACCAATTTCGATTTTCTATGGCTTGTTGAAAAGATAATTTTGTAAGCAACAAATTAGATCTACAACACATTAACAGAGCTTCGACAGGTTAGGGGTACAGCTCATAAAAAGTACATTTTTAGGTGATTTTCAGTGGGTATTATCACATTTGAATTAAAATAACAGCTAAACCAGCTAATAAAAACATTAAGCCCTATCTTACGAATTGTTTCAAATTTTGTTCCCTTTCCAACAAGCCACAACAATGTTAAAAAGATGATACCGTTGCCGAATTATTATAGATTATGGCTATACTGCACATCATTCTATAGCTAGGGGATTGAATTGTTCACTGTCTATGAAAGCATGAAATTTGGTATGGATACACTTGAAGGGTAACTGAAAAAAATAGTTATGGTAACAGGTTCAAACCCCCACCCCGATAGAGAAGGAGAAAATTTAACGCCCCCACCCCCCCAAAAAAAAGTTTTGAGGCTTAATGTTTGAGGCTTAAGTTTGAGGCTTAATGGCTAACTCCTTAACGTCAAAAAAATCAAATGCATAATATGAGTCGAAAAAGTTCAGCACACAATTATTGACAGGAAGGTGTTATACATCTTTTACATAAAATCAACCCTTGAACCCCAAAATCGTATTTAAAGTATATCGCCCTTAATTTCTGCGAATTCTCCTTTTTTCAATTGGTTATAGTGAATTTGGTGTTCAAAATGCTCTTGCGAGCCCTCCAGTAGCCCGAAATGGACATGCTTGGAATTTCCTGAAATGTAGGGATCTATTCTTTCCACCAATCGTAACCGGAATGGTTTAACTTGTATAGGTACCGTCCTACACTCTTTTAAAGGTGAAGAAGTAACGGCATAGCGGCAAAAGCGTATGTTGATTTTCGAATTCAAAGTCCTCTTGCGAGCCCTGTAATAGCCCGAATGGACATGCTTAGGATATTCTAATCTTTTCACCAATCTTAACCTAAATTATTTAGCTTAGATAGGGACCGTCCTAGCCTGTTTAAAGGTGTAGCTGTAATTGCTGTAGTGGCTAGTTTCAATTTCAAAGTGCCATTGTAATGCTCATATTCGTATTTGTATTTTAGCTAAGCAATTTCGGTTAGGATTAGTGGAAAGAATAGATCCCCACCTTTCAGAAAATTCTAATCATGTCCATGTTTGGCTGTTACAGGGCTCGCAAGAATATTTCGAATTCGAAAATCACCATACGCACTTGCGGCTAAGCCGTTCCCTTTTCACCTTTAAATGGGAATAGGATGCTCTGTATCGAAATTAAACAATTTTGGTTTTGATTGATGGAAAAAAATAGATCCCCGCTTTTCGGAAAATCACCCCACCCCACTTTTGCTTTTAGAGAGATTGCAAGAGCACTTCAAATTCGGAAATCACTGCACGCTTTTGCTGCTACGCCAGTGCCTTTTCACCTTTAAATTGGCGTAGGACGGTCCCTATCTACGTTAAATAATTTTAGTTAGGATCTATGGAAAGAATAGATACCCACTTTCAGAAAATCTTAAGCATGTCCATTTCAGGCTGTTAGAGGGCTTTCAAGACCACTTCGAATTCGAAAATCACCGTACGCTTTCGCCACTACACCAGTACTGTTAAATAGGCATAGGACAGCCCCTTATCTAAGTTAAACAACAAGTTAGGATTGATGAAAAAGATAGATCCCCAACCTGACGACTACCCCGAAATGAACATGCTATTCCTAAGCATGTTCATTTCGGGCTAGTCGTCAGGTTCCGGTATGGGATGTGACTAGCAGCGATAAACTGACGTGACATTCTGATCGACAAACAGAAAAACAGAAAATTTTAAAATTCTTGTTCATTCCATTGCTGTATTATTTTAAAAGAAGATGTGCATTCCAGTTAGGCATCATATGTTTCGATGTCGACGTGATGTTTTAAATAAAATACTGATAAGTTTAAATACGTTATATTTCGTGTTTTATTTTCGAACATTTCCAGCAATGTCGAATTCCGGAGGCCATACCGCTTCACCTGTGCGAATTGTGTTATTGTACCATAGGACATTTTTTTTAGTTATAATTTTATCTTTCCAACGAGCTATAAAAAATTAAAATCGGATATTTGGTTATAGAGATACACATTTTTAGGGTTAAATCATGTGGCAGCCATCTTTGATGACGTCATGACGCTAAACCGGAAGTGCCGTCAGTGGCACCATATCCAGAAATGTTGTTCTTGACCTATAAAATAAGTTCTTAGAATTTCATAGTTTTTTTCCGGAAGTACACGATTGTTGCCCTTGGCCGCTAGACTAAAGGGGTTCGCTGCGTCTTTACGTAAACGACGTAGTGTACCCAGTACGACGTAGTGAGCCAACTTAGTTTGATCAGTTACTACCTCCAAGCGCATCACCTGAACGAGTGTGAACATGGTTACATGCTCGATGGTTGTTGTTGACCACATTTGAAAATGTATTATTCCGGCCCCCACACCCTGCTTGTTGGTTCTGTCGGCATCAGTAAAGGTTGTATCATGAACGTTTCATACTTGTGGTGGATATGCAGCTGGAGTCTTACGTAGGCGAATAAAAAATATACCAATTTACCACCACGGAAGACGGAAGGAGTTGGGGCCTCTAATGCCGCTCCGACTTAGATGAAGTTAGCCGTGGGTTTCGAGTGCGGCTATCCTGGAGGTAAGGGAAGCTTCAAGTACTCAAAAAGCGGTTCAGAGTTTAGCATCCTGTGGAATGCAAAAACCGTATTTGCAAGGACGGTTTCATCTCTCAGGGCACTCTAGATCGGCACAACCTGCACTGAGAAAACCTGTCTGCGTCAATCGACGCTGGTAGCAGGAATCAAAAGCTAACTGCCAATCGCCGCGTACGAATCGAGCAAATGTTAGGTAAAAAAAAAGTTAAGTCAACGGCAGTAAGATAACTTAAAAGCTTGAACGTACAGAGTTAAGTCAAAATTTATTCTGCATAGTTCAAGAAGCTTTAGGCCCAATTACTTATCCAGGCGTTCCTGATGTGTGACCACTGACCTCCCTGTGTTCTGGTAGTCTCTTGGCGTAACGCCTTTATAACTTCTCAATAAAATCAGTGCCGCATACAAGGTATGATGACCAGACGAAGTCGCATACTCGAGTGATGGACGAACAAAAACCTTAAATGGCCCAAATTCTGGTATCAGTGTTTCCAGAAGCAAAACACAACTGCTGCACAATGGTACACTGCAGAGCATATCTTCTGTAACAGAGTAGACGATTTCAAGTCACCGGTCACCTAAATTCCAAAGCTCTGGCTTTCGCAGAGGTAGACGGGAAAATACGGCCCAACGAGTACGTATTTTGTTTATCGATTCCACTCACATTAAAGACATGACATTTTTTTTACAGAGAGAGGGAGCTGCTAACTCTCTGACCAGTGGACGACTTTCTGCACAATCCTATCCAAGTCCAAGGAAGGGAGATAGTCGGGCACTTCCATCCCCACCTTAAGGTCATCAGCAAATTGAAACAGAAGGTGCAGCCCCTTTTCAATTTCTGGTCATTCAATATAAATTACGAAAAGAAGGGGTTGCTCAGCCCCTTCTTTTCGTAATTTATATTGAACGACCAGATATTGAAAAGGGGCTGCACCTTCTGTTTTAATTTGCCGATGACCTTAAGGTGGGGGTGGAAGTGCCCGAATACCTCCCTTCCTTTTAACCCGTGAGGAACACCACAAAGTACACATGTCCAAGATGAGCAAGAATATTCAATGTGCACCATTTGGTGGTGGTTTTGGCTGAAAGGATGCATTCCAGACCCGCAATACCACAACAGTCATGTTTAAGAAGGAGGTTGCGGTGAATGACTGACTGAAAGGCTTTTTTTTTTTAATCTTGGTACACAATGTTCGTAGGAACTCCGATACCGCGAGCGCAAGTCTAATGATCAAGAAGCAGAAACAACTGGTGAACAGCGTACCTAACTGGTAGACATCCAAACTGATCTTGGCTATGCACTGGCTTTCTTCTCAAAGACCCAACCACGGTATCTTGGCTGATGGATTATATGAATTTGCAGGCCACACATGTACGAGCCTTAGGCCTATAGTTAAGAGAATTTGAGGGTGACCCCTTCGTGAAAATTGGAGTAACATTGGCGTGTCTCCACATTGTCGGCAGCTACTGCTGAGCAAGAAAAAGGGTAAAGCGTTTGGAAAGTTGGTAGCTAATTTAGTGTACTAAAGATTTAAGATGAAAATCCATCTGGTCCATACGACTTACTAGGGTTTAATCTATTTACAAATAGACACTTTTCTTTAAATACCTGGGATCAACAAGCATATTCATGCTGCTGTACTCAACATTTAAACAGGACGGAAAGCCAAATGGGCTCCAAGACGGTTAATGGACTAGAGCCCGTTCGGCTTTCCGTACTGATTAATCCTTAATTTCAAACTTTATTCAATGTGCCTTTCGATTTCACTGATGTGTAGCGTGCAAGCAAGTGTTCCCACAGTAGCGATTGGTAAAGTGTATGTTTATATGCATATGTGTGCATGTTAAATGCTGCCGGATGGACGTTTCCTTTAGGCCGTGTCCGTATGGCTCAGAGGAAGGACTTCATTTGGTTTCAATAGTCGTGGTTCTAATTTCCCACTCAGGCAGTCTGGCATTTAAGTACAAAAGGTAACGTAAATAGGTTTGCACCCGTATTTAGTACTCAACATTTAGTACCAAAGCACGCTAAACATTTCGTCAATCATTTTGTGTCTTTCGACGGTGTACTAGTCCTTAACGTGTGTAAAGGTACAAAGGTATATAAATTTTTTATATATGTGTAATACAATTTTCGTATAGCCTAATTGTTCAGTGATTTAATAAAATTTCTATCAAAACTGCTTATGACTGCCGTTCTTATATTCCAGCAGAAAAAAATCATCGGAAAATAGAAAAATCAATTACGGGATAGTTCAATTCAAAAGATGTTATGCTGCAAGTAGTCAAAGACCAGGCGACAGACAAACAGCGGACTGACCAGACTCCTGGTTACTTAATAAAAAATAAAAGTTTTTAATTACTTTTTTTTCATTTATTGCAACTATTCCCAGTGACCTGGGATTGTTGCGTTTTATGAAAACATGTGCCTAAGTCTTTTACTTCAATTTGCATCGAGTGCTGCTAATTGGTCCCTTGTCGATGAAGTACGTCAGTTATCAAAGTCAAGTCTATATATAAAGTGGACTAATTATAATCAAATGAAAAATTACAGGGATGAAAAACAAACATAAAAACAGACAAACACGTACAGTCAAGCTTTTATTCCATCAACAGCGACTTCACCTCGAATTTTTTTGTCGCAAACCATAGGATTTGTGGGTTTTAGTTTCGCTTCATTCGCCTGCTCGTCCCCCCCCCCCCCCCCCCGTCTTTTTTAACCTTCGGCAGTTACAATTCGAAAGAACTGCCATTAGATAGAGGTACCATGATGTTCATGTACATTTTGTTTAGTTAATGGGAGAGCAAACCCCCATGGAATTTATATTATTTTACATATTGTTGGAACAGCCGTTGTTTATCTGACCACAATGGTTCAATTCGCCACAGGGAATCAAGAACCTACAGCACGAAGTTCAACATTTCCAGTAAATGAAACGACAAACTAGTTGTCGGATTCCACGTTGGTTGGACGTAACTAAAGTAGTTTCATGAAAATGACGCTACATGTGACCGACAACAGTAAAGAACATTTTTTTCCAGTGGAAGCAAACGCTGAACATAAACTGGATTAGAAAATCACAGTTATTGAATGTAACTGGCGAGCAATGAAGATCCAACGAGCTCACCACGAAATCACTCGAATATTTTGAAGCCTTAGAAGTAATATGACTGAATGAAAGTTATCACTGAGTTAGAACCATGCTAATTCGGAGTCACCACTTTATAAAGTCACAGTCACAAATTAAATTGCATGGGACTTATTAAGAAAACGCAGGTTCTTATTAAGACCGGGCCAGAAATGACTTCCCATATCCGAGATTTCTTGACTTCTATGTCTGTAGACGCATGATTTTACCTGTGGAACGTCGCAAGAGCTAAGAAAATTATTGATAATATTTTTCTAACCGAGTGATTTGTTCCCTATAAGCTCACGAGTGCTAGTTAGGTGTACTATATTTTCATGCGTGCGAAGTACGCGGGAAATTATCTTCCAGTAAATAGGACGAAAGAATTTATTGGTACAAAATACGAGTGTTGAAAAAAAATTGATAATTTCCAATAGCTCGCGGAGTATTTAGAGTAGCTAGAGAATTCTAGTCATTTGTGTCATCGTGGCTGAACGGTATCAAAAGATCCTCCTAGCTGCCTGAAGAACCTGATATAGTGTAGGAATGTAAAGGGAACCCTGGCAAAGTTCTACGTCAAGCAGTCTAGTGTGTGAGACTGCCTGGTTCTCAAACAGCAGAGGGAGCTACTCTGGGCGTTACCTGCGATGATTAGGTTTCCCAGGTCGAATCATCAGGTTATTCTTCCCCTTAATATACTTCTTTTCGTTTACTAATGATCTTAATTAACCTGGTACATATGCACCAGAATTTCTAGGGTTGGGGAGAAGAATTTGTGACTGAGACCCCTTACTGAAACGTCTTAGATTCATTCCTATTAGTTCAGTCCAGGGTAGATTAGTAGGTATAAGTGACGCTTTTCTGAAAACGTGGGGTAAAGAAAGACATGCTTCCACCAACGGGCACCAGAAAGCAGCACTTGTCCAGTTCTCGTAGGAGCCGAAACTTGAAAAAAATAATGGTTGCGTCGTTGCCATGGTAACATCGACAATACCTGCGGAAACAGACGAAATACTCGTGAGTGGACATCATCCGAAGTATAGAAGAACTTATTCTGTGTTCGATTTAAACTGTATATAGATCGTTACAATAAACCTAAACCACGGATGAAGCTTCAGCCTGAACGAGTGATGAGCACGCTTGTCGGGCGTTCTCGGAACAAAAAACCATGCGTTAAACTTAGCTCCACTCGTAACGACAAACCGTTTTCAAATTGAATGTTGGATTAAAAAAAATTTAACGATCAGCCAGTTCTGATCTTTCTTAAAATTATTTTAATGTCCTAATGTGAATTATGTTATATTTTAAACGATGTATTCTTATCGTGATCAATTTGTTTTAGTGACGCTAAATAGTTTTGATCCCCATGATGCTTTGCGCTTCCGTTACTTGACGACAGCGCCCTCTGGCGGTAAATCACTGAAAGCAGGTACTTCTTTCGTCCCAAATGTTTACCATGGTAAGAGAAAGAGTGGCACTACCTATGTATTCTTCTGCCCTGGTTCAGTCTAAGTTTATAGAGGGCCCCATGTGTTTTATGTGGTAATTTATACTCAGATTTCAGCCTAAAATTAAACTAAACGTAACTAGCTTGTATTTAATTATTATTTATTTTAGCTTAGTTGTAATTTAGTTTACTTTAGATTTGTGCTGAAAAATGAGCAAAAATTACCAGATGGAACCTGTGGCGCCCTCTGAAAACTCAGATAGAACTAATACGAATGAATCTAACGCGTTTCAATAGGGACTTTATAGAGTTACAAATACTCCTCCCCAGCCCTATAAATTGTTGATATGCATAAGCAGTTTGGTTCAGATGGCGTAAGGCACTACGAAATTTACTTCTAAAAATATCAGTGTTCTGCACTTTAAATTAGTCTTTTGTGTGTTTTATTTTTGTTTTGTAGATTTATTTTTTACGTACAGTATAGTAAGAAATGGCAATTTGTAAAATTGTTATTAAGAAGGTTGGTTAATACGAAACTTTTGATATTAATGCTTGCAAATGGGTTACCAGTCAAATTCTAGTTATATAGGGTAAAAGCACGGGGACTCGCTTGCGCGTCGCATGGATACAGAGGGCTAAACCACAGCCACCTACAGTGAAGCCCAGATCAGATCAAGACACATTTGGCAAGTAAAATCAACGATTGACATAGCAGGAAGCACAGTTTGCTAGGTGCTGCCATCTCTACACCAAGCGGCGAAATTTCAAACTAACCGACCAGGGTTCCAAATTCTGTCAACAGATGACGCCACTTGGGAAATTTGCCACGTCGTTATTTGATTCGTCGTTTTGCGGAGCATTGTTGGCGGCAAAGAGTGGGGGTGATTGAGGTTGAACAAAGATGATACGGCCTTTACTGTAAGTGGCTGTGGCTAAACATATAATGAAAGGAGCGAAACCAGCCTGGTGTTACATCGTAGAATTATCCGTACCTGTATTGAGCGTTATGATATTTTACGCTTATGCGCTATATATCATCACTGGAACTCGCGCTGAACGTCTTTATTGATAACTTGTCTCATGTGCGAAGTCATTCCCCAGCAAAAATGTTCCAAGGTTAAACCACTGTTTATGATCATGGTTTGCCATTGTTAAACCAATGGTAAATTGGGACCAACCATTGTTATCCAAAGATTGAAACATGGTGAAAGTGTCCTGTTACCATGGTAACTAGTGACTATGGTTTTGAACAAGGTTTAACCAAGTGTAAATTGGGACCACCCATGGTTTAACCATGTTTACCCATGAACTACCCGTGTTTAACCATGGCTGACCATAATCAATTTTTGCTGGGGTTATTCGTGCCATTACGCTGTCCTGAGTGATCTGAGAAGCGTTTTAGCATCGAGGTAAATGCCCCGGCCATTACCGGAAGTTGACTGGGATTGAAAAAAACTGAAAAGTTTCTCAGGTAGCTCTGGACAAGGTAGTGGTACAAATAATGATTTAGAACGTGACACACGTTAACAGTAATTACATTCAGCGCGAGTTCCAGTGATCATTACAGTGATTATATAAAAAAAACCTTATTGTTCTGCGATATGACTGGTTTTGGCTGGTTTCATCACTTTCATTATATGTATGGTAATCCGTATTCATATCAAAAACCAAAACTGGTAAAAGGGGCCGCCAAGTTACGAATGGTTCGGCCCTTCAAAGGAGTGATACCAACACACCAAAACATTCGCCAAGTTAATCGCACCGCTTAATAATTCGAAAGTTAAATGAAAACTAGAACATTGCTAATTTCGGTAGCAATGTTCAAGTTTTCATTTAACGTCCAAAGTATTATTCGGTGCGATTAAGTTGGCGAATGTTTTGGTGTGTTGATATCACTCCTTTGAAGGGCCAAACCATTCTGAACTTTTACCAGGCCCCTTTTACCAGTTTTGGCTTTTGATATGATATCAGTCATTTTTTTTTTTAATTTTGTATTAGACTCAACTCCGCTACCGTGCAGATGTCTAATATAAAGTGACATGTCAACAAGAAATTGGTTTTCAACAATTTGCTACTACCTTTTGCCTATAGGTGAACCAACCATTCTCAACTTGGTCACCTCTTTATAAGTTTTTGGTTTGGTTTTAATTATGTTGTAATTTGTTTTATTTCGTTAGTTTTGGTGTGTTGATATCACTCCTTTGAAGGGCCGAACCATTCTCAACTTGGTGGCCTCTTCACAAGTATTTATTTACCTTTGTTAATTTTGCTTTGTTTTTACAGATGGTTTATGTTTCGTGAATTGTACGTGAATACGATTTCTTTGGCAACGTTGTTTAGATTCATCATGCTACACTAGTGTGTGTCTAGGCAAGCACGTCAGTATACACGTTGTCATTGTCCGAACTTTGGCTGTCCAATGAGAGACGATGCCGACAATACTAACAATGGTCATAACAATATTTTCGTACTTGCGCGCCATCCCACGCCATCCTCGTTACACCCCTATGCTCCAAACCATAAAAGGTACGCAGTTCGTATCGTATCTGTAGCCGTTCGTCCAATTTCATAGCTGGAAGGCTTCCTGTTACCTCGGTATCGATGAATAATCACCCTATGGAAATTAACATGGGGATGAGCAGACTAGAATTAGCTAGGCAGCTAGCTAGTTACACATTTTCAACGTTGTTGAGAGTCAGATTTTGCATTGGAAGCAACTTAGCTGGCATTCCTACACGAGTTAATTTTTGTCAGGTGGGTCATTGCTCTTTATTTCAACACAATTTAAGCTTTTGTACCGCATTATTATTTTTCCTTAAGTACCTGAAATGTGCCCGACTATGCTTCAAGATATAAGACACTGACGCTGTGGCGCCGCGCTTTAATGGTTTACAACCTCGACAGTTGAATTGATATGTTTGTTGTGATGATTGTTGCCTAACTTGGCGCGACACACTAGCGTGTGTCTAGATCCATACGGTGTGCAAGCGACGACAAGTCACTGTGCAGGTTAAAGTATTACTGATTGACGCTATTTCGCAAGCATGGTGTTACCGTGTTTACTGAGCTTGTTTAAGGGCAAACGTGTCGGTTAGGAAAACTGAGACGTCGGTACAATAAAAGTTAGAATGACTTTTTTTGTAAATTTAACATGTTATTTTCAAAACAGCTGCGTAATAATACATTAGTAAATGGAGCAAATGCTTAGACTTTTTATCAAAAAGTGCTGTAAAAAGTCAAATACGTAACTGCAGTGGAGTACAGCAAATTATAAAACGACGGTATTGTTGCCAGCTTACGTGATCGGCTGTCAGGCCAAAATATGCAGCCAATCACTACGTGTTATGCAATCACTAGGTTACGCAATCGAACGACACGCAACGTTATTCTAAAGAACGTATTATTCACGGATTCTTCAGGACTGTACACGGTAGGAAAATAAACACTTTATTATGCAACAAACATATCGTAACAATTCAGTACTGTAACGTTTGAAGCAAATAACGGCTAGAATCGGTGTCAAATTCAAATTCATGTTTCGCATTATATGGCGTCCACCAATGAAAGCTGCAAGATCTTCCCTTACTGGTAAAGTGCTAAAACCAGACAGTGAACATTGCCTGAAAGAGATAATACAACAGCTAAGCTGTTGCAGACTTATCATTTGAGTCGGATGTGATTTGAAATTAAGTACGTAAATAAGATAACACATTTCTATCACGGAAACTCGCAGCCAAGTTTCACGTGAAGCTACTCATAACAAACCGTAACGATCATCACTAAACATATGTACGCCAGAAAAAATCTGAACGATCGAAATATGATAATGTCTGCTCCTAACTGCCATTGGCCAAACCATACACGAAATTCCTGTCATGTAATTATCCCTCATTATTAAAGGTTAAAGACTTTTTTTGTATCATTGTAAATAAATATTTTCTGCATATTGGCTAACTCTAAAAAGCTTTCTTTAGAAAAGGACGGAATTGTACATCTCTGCAACGGGTTTTTATGGACGTTCATGCTTAGTGACACTGGTTCTGTTTTGATGTGAGAAGATACTTATAAAAAAGTTGGTTGATAATGTCAAGTTTCTCCAGGAATTGAGAACAGTAAAACTCGGAAATGCGTCGTTTCACCAATGTTTACATGGGCATTCATGTTTATATATGATGAACATTGGCATTTAAAAAAAAACGCTTAAGCAACTAAAAAAACAACCGGATATTAGTCTTAAAAAGTTTAATGCTCTAAAGGAACAGATACAGGAAAAAGACATGTAAGTCATCAGCGTTGCTGCAATACATGTAAAAGAACCTAAAGTTTTGTAAGCCTTAAGTAAAACAGGAACACGTACAAGTTAGTGAAGACATGCAAACCATCAGCTTCACACTAATACGTGTAAAAGTATCTCCTATGTTCCATACTCTCAGGCATCTCTGGCATTATACTATAACCTTATATTTCCTAAAAAGAAAGTTTCGTCGGATTTGAAAACAAAGTGATGGATTTGTTACCTGGCAACATCATGATACATCCAATCACAATTTCAAAATTTTGATTTTTGAAAATGTTGCCTCTCCTTGGTGGAAAATGGTGTAACTGGTGTGATCCAACGGCAAACCGGTTTTATTGGAAGTCGAAAGGTTATAAGGTATTGAAAATCTACTTGATAGAATAACGATTTGCTTAGTTTGTCAGTTGTTAAAATACGTCACATGATAATGGAGCACTTACACTTGAGATTGTATGGATTTCTGGAGTTCACTTTACAAGCTCACCAACTTTTGAACAACAAGAAGTGAGGCTACATTCGCCCCTATAGATTCGCCACACAATGATGGTTCGGGGGAATGGGGGATGAAAGGAATCGAATAGTGGATCGTGTTAGATCTTGACGGAAATGAAGGACACTTGATTTCACTCTAAAGTAGCTGTAGATTTATTACTGTTGAGTTGACACACGAATCGAAAAAAAAAATATGTGCATGTATACTCGTATTTCTACATTGATTGAGTCGTAGTCATGGTCACAGTATATTTGTTTGTCAAGTGAGAAACACATATTATGGGCTGGGAGTGGCATGTGGAGGGAAAAAGTAAGCAGTTTCCCCAGTGCCAACGCTTCAGTGCATCTGAGGGAAACCGTGGCACATTGCCTGAAATACTGTCCAAAGCTGACGGCATTTGCCATAAACCTCCGAGTATTGCTCTGGCTGCTTAGATCTTTCGGGAGCCTTGTAGGACAGTAATAAGCACAGTCAATGGTTGCTCTTGGGGCTGATCACTAGCCAATAATCCATGCTGGACCTGAACCACTGAATTCTGGGAATGATGATTTCGGTAGTCCGGCACCTAATCAGGAACCGTCAACGGAGCTGTCCTTATAGGTTCTATCATTATAGGAATTAGACTGACTTCGAGGCAGAACTTAAAGGTTATGATGATGTTGGGGGGGGGGGATTGAGGTTTAATGGCGCGTCGATGATGTTGTTCAAAGTGTATTTGTTACGGATGCAAAAAATACTTTGTAGTTATAAGTAGAAACAAACAACCTGTTGGAACCAGTTATCTCAAAAACTCTGACACCAGAAGTCTTTCTTGATGGCAAAGATACCTGTATTCTTTTTAATCACTTCCCTCTTTGCATTCTGAAACTGTCTGTATCTCAATCACTGTCTACTTTGACACTGTATCTTACTAAAGTATTGTATGCGTGTAAACAACTGATGCTGCTAAAATCGAAAAATTCTTCGTAAGATATGTTCAAAGATTTCAACAAAACTGAAGAGACAAAGCCCAACACAGCAACCAAGATTTCCTCCTACGTCACTCAAAAGACCGGAAAGCCTGTACGCATATTCTTCTGTAACCTTTTCTACGATATTTTCTGGAAAGAGCAGTTTCACTGTAATGTTTTTGTCTTTCTCTTGCCTAACGTATGTATCGTAACTGTATTCAATGATGATTTCCTGGCAACTGCGGAGGCATTGGCAACCATCGTATTCTGAATAAGTTTCTTGGACTTTGTTGTAAGCGTCACAAAAAGCAGCGACATTTTTGCATGGCGGCAGAGTAGAATCAACCAAAAATGGTAACCTGAAATAAAAATTCAGTGCTGTAGGTGTAGAGAATAATTTAATGCGCTAGCAACACTTAATGCGAGTTTTCATGCTTAAGCAGTTTAACACAGGTGTTCCTATACCTTCTTCAACACAAGTTAACATTTACTTTCATTTTCAACCTTAAAGTTGATGTGAAGTTTATTAATATAAAGTATACAATTTTAAACACATATAAAAGATAACACTTTTGAAGTTTGTTATTAAGATAAGGAGAATTTGAGTTTGTAATGACGATCTGACAAACCCTTTTTGAAAGGTACACGATATCGACCAAACTTAGCATGAGATGAATTCATTTACGTTGTCTTAGAAGAGGTTCAGCTTCCTTGCTTCATTGACTGCTTGCTTCGTTGACTTAATAATTATTTAAACTGCATATTGTTTACCGTTTGGGTAGATTACCAGGAGCTGTTAACGCTCGTTAAACCCTTTAAAACCCTTTGATCATTGTGTATTACATTTAAGAATAAGTTATGTAGGTTGTTGACACCCAAGGTATTAAATTGACTCGCAGTACCAAGAGTTCACGAAGAGCAGTGAATAAATAACTGTAACTACTCTTACAGCTCATTTACGCAGCAAGACTTTCTCAGTTCCCGTAAGCTATTTGCTAGTTCATCGTTATTTGTTTACAACGAGTTTCTAGTTTCCTGTTTCCAGTCTACTAAAGGAATGTGGCAATACATGAACGACCAAATATACTAAAAATAGAAACAAGGGACATACAAAGAACAAAGTTAACAAAAGTAGCAACAAAGAACAACAACAATTTTAAACTATGCTACAACATTGTCGTAACCTATCAGCCTTTTCTCGCACGAAAAGCAACGTCTGGCGGTGAACAAACGACGGAAGATATAGCTCCTCCCAGCGAGAGCTCAAAAGCCTACTCGTACATCGAAGCACTCATGTTGCGTGTCTCATACCATAACCACCTACAGTAAAGGCCGGATCAGATAAAGACAAATTAGGCAAGTAAAATCAACCATAGACATAGAAAGAAGCGCAAGTTTGCTAGGTGCTGCCATCTCTACACCAAGCGGCGAAATTTCAAACTAACCGACCAGGGTTTCAAATTCTGTCAACAGATGACGCCACTTGGCAAACTTGCCGCGTCGTTATTTGATTCGCCGTTTTCCGGAGCATTGTTGGAGGCAAAGATGATACGGCCTTTACTGTAGGTGGCTGTGCTCATACTCCCCGTCGCGAGTCACGAGGAGAGATTCTCCGTCAGCATCGTTGTCATGGTTACTGTGTGCAGCCCCGTGCTCCGTTAAAGGCGAGAAGCAGCAAACGAATTAAGTATCTAGTCTTTACCTAACTAAACCTGTTTACTGACTAAACCTGACTTAAAGGCAAAAGTTGTTGGCATTAAAACGTAAGAGAGCATTTTGACAGAAAGCTTACGAATATGTCTGTTATGCACAAAGGGTTTGGAAATTTAACGCACTGTCCCATGCATGAATGACGAAAACTGCCCCCAATTTAGTGAATTGTTACTCCAAAAATGCATTTATCTTATGAGTAAATTTCAAAAATTTCTGACCTTAGTGTGATACTTTGCTGAATTGGTAAATTCCAGGAACGTTCGACTGTTGGGTTTGTCCACTCAATGCAACGCGTCAGAGCTATTTACAGTCGTAAAATATACCCAAGATACCACAGTTGATGATGCTCTGAACAAAAAAACAGTGGTGCACATGTCAGCCCGTTCGGGTAGATGACCAGGAGTGGTTAACGCTCGTTAAACCCTTTAAAACCCATTGATCGTTGTGTATTACATTTAAGAATAAGTTAAATAGGTTGTTGACACCCAAGGTATTAAATTGACTCCCAGTACCAAGAGTTCACGAAGAGCAGTGAATTAGCAACTGTAACTACTCTTACAGCTCATTTACGCAGCTAGACTTTCTCAGTTTCCGTAAGCTATTTGCTAGTTCATCGTTATTTGTTTAGAACGAGTTTCTAGTTTCCTGTTTCCAATCTACTAAAGGAATGTGGCAATACATGAACGATGGTGCAGTCCGGTGTATTTATTCAATTCATCAAACGTTTTGTATTTTCAGTCGCATTGACTACTGTCTTTATTGTGTGTGCGGCGCATCTTGAGTCCTGCGAGTATTTTATGATCGGCTACGTCTTCCTGGAGGAAGCGGCTTTAATCGACGGCCGCCATTGTTTTTGTAACTTTCTTGGATATCAATGAGGCACTCTCCTACTGAAAACGTACAATCGATTACCTGTGTTCGTTCTGCGGCCAACTCAAGATAGGCCGCGGACACGATAGGTAGTTCGTTTCATTTT
The DNA here is from genome assembly GCA_023313725.1 of Lithobius niger. Taxonomy (NCBI): domain Eukaryota; kingdom Metazoa; phylum Arthropoda; class Chilopoda; order Lithobiomorpha; family Lithobiidae; genus Lithobius; species Lithobius niger. Next base: position 27,990 of record JAHWFP010085657.1, on the reverse strand, counting down.
CATTTTATTTACAGAGCATAACGGCCTAATACACCATGAGCTAGTTAGCATAGGTAGTTTATTGAATACTAAAACAATTTATTGCTCTACTTTCATCCCACTCATTGTTAAAACGATGCCGTATAAATCCCGCGTCCGCAAAGCTGCAACAATGTTCAACAATGGTTGAATACTTATTCTGCATGCTGCTTCTGCACATTTATTCTGCACAATTGTTTTGCACATTTATTGCTCCGCACACTAGGCGACCAGGTCGTGCGGCTAGTGACCGTCAAGGCCAAAAAACACGGCGATGTGCGTCGCGCCGCGTCCACGTCCGTTTTCCCTTGATTATTCTCGATCACGTGGTGAAAAATGAACACGGAGCAAGTATGGTCGCCCTCTGGTCACCTGCACGCCGTCTGGGATCTCAGTGGCCGTTGCGATTGACCACTCGCACCAGCCAAGTGCACTGTGCGGTATATACCAGAATCATTCTCATTGGCCGCACCAACCTGGTCGCGCAGAGCACGAAGGCCAATAGCATTCTTACAAGTATGACCATCTCTACAAAGCATCATCTCTGTAATGTGTGGTGCAGTGGCAACCCGGACCACTGCACTGTGACTGAGGTTGGCGCTAATGACCAAGTTGTCGACGCGCCATTAAGCCTCAACCCCCCCCCCCATCTCTACAAAGCCATACTACTTTGAATCGCTACTTTGGATTTTCCAGCAGTGATACTGGTTCTTTAACAACTGCAACACTATCGTCGGCATTATTGTTGGATTCCAAACTGCTCCTTCATCGAGCATAGGAAGTAAGACTGTGTCAAAGGGTCAAAGGATTTTAGCGAGCGTTAACCGCACCCGGTCATCTGCCCGACGAAGCCCTAAGGCCCTATGTCTGCAACACCCGGACCGGTTGTATGTCTGCAAGACTGTGTCTCGCCAGACTACAACAAAACTTTCGTAACAATATTCCACGTATAATGTCCGTTCAAAGCGTATTGTTAAAGCATTGTTGCTCGATTGTTGTTTGAACCTTCAGAAAACAAGGAAATGAGAACTTCTCCCTTCATCCGTCAAGGGTATTTCTGTTCGGCGCTGCTACATGAAATGAAGGTAGGGTAATAAAAAGGTTATAGCATAGTTTTGTAAAAAAAAAATGCCGGTATTGGCGATTTAACGCACACTTTACGTAGAACGACATCCTTAGAGGCGTAGAACAGAAAGCGAAAAACGGAAAGTAAAAAATAAAAAGATCATAAGCTTATCAATTAATTGTATGACCTTTTATTGGCGACAATTTAGGTTAGGTTACGCAACCTCAGTTTGCAATAATGTTGTCCGTCTAATATGTAAGACTATACTGCTATTAAAACTCAATAACAATCATCATTGCATTATTTGAACACCCAGTAGCCGAAGTGGCCAAAGTATTTTTGCTGTCATGTTAGTCGCCTTTTCCGTTGGTTGGTATCTCAATTCCCTTGTTCCCTGAATGAGCTATTCGGAACTGAGCAATGTATAAATGCGTCCATGGACGAACAATGTATAGACGTATCAATGTATCACCAATGTATCAACGTTGTGTACAGCGCCGCAGCTAGGAATTTTGTCTGGAGGCGGGGTCAGATTCGTAATTCACCCCCCCCACAACCATGTTGGGCGCCCCCCCCCCCCCCACCACCACCACGACGAAAGACTACAGTCCAACTCTTAAAAGTTAAAACGAAAACGATAAATCGGGGCCTAATGGCGTGTCGACAGCCAGGTTATTAGTTCCCACCTCAGTCACAGTGCAGTGGTCCGGGTTGCCACTGCACCACACATTACAGAGATGTTAAACAAACCCCAATCCATATCTTATAATAGATCTGTACCCCTTGCAAAAATTAAATAAAACCCGTACAGGAGGACAGACTTATCGCGTAATTGACGCGTTATGTCTCGCGGGAGATGGAAACGGCGATAAACACCATCAAGATTGTGATAATCAACAAGCAAGTGTCAGACCTTAAGAGACCGTCGACATCAATGACATTCAGGAGGGATGACCCCCGCAAAAGGAATCAGTTAGTAAGTTTGGTGCGACCAATGCGTTAACGGGATAACACTACATCTTCACGGCGACTGAGGTGACAAGCCGAGAGCTATTCCTGGACAGTGCCTTTAATAGGTCGCAATTTATTGCTGCAGCGCCCCATCAGCCACGGGCCTGGCCTGGTTGTATACAAGTGCGATAGACAACGTTGTTCGGCAACATTACTGTAAGAAAGTCTTTGTTGATCTCGACTTTCTTACCGCATTGCTGCCGAACGCCATTGTTGTCTAACTGATACTTAAACACTTGGAAAGATCCATCTTAGGTTTCGTAACAAGCATTCATTTGTTTATTAGTTCAGTTTTGCGTTAATTCATCCAGTTGGTCCAGCAAATTAAGCAGCCAATGAGATGAAAGAATCAGTAAAAATGGTGGGAACCACAGCAGTGGCGTTAGACATTTTGCCTTGCCGACGCATCTCTCGAAATCTCGCAGTTTCTCCGGCTGCTGCGTATAGCATTGAGTGGACCGACCCTACCAAACCACCCTGGTTAATTCGTTGTTTTGTTTCGCCGAACAGGTTGCGATGATGGTTTGAATCTAGGAACTGGTGGAATTTTTATTTTTAATGAACTGTCCATTTTAAAATTGCGGGCGACAGATGAACTACATTGAATCAGTGCGTGAAGCTCGATTTTATATAGGCTGCAATACGTATCTATATTGTGTTACCTGCAGGGGAGTATTTCGTTCAAGTATTTATTAATGCAGTCAAATTTGCATTTCACTGCTTCTGATTGATCAGAACAAGGTTTCTCCTGTCTCTTCAGAAAGTATATCTGAAAAATAGAAAATGAAAAAATAATAGACATTATTATCTTACATCACGGAGTGCTAGCAACTCCTAACACTGTGCCTATAAATGTGTCTAACCTCTTTGTATTGAAATCGGATATCGACGTTATATCCCGTATAAACATCTTTCTTCCGTTTAGCAGCTTCGTGAAGGGGTACTACATCTTTAGGATGCAGAACGAACTGTAATAGGGAAAGCAGGAACTGATTATACGACTAAGTTGTTGTGCAGTAGTCTAGAAAAGATTAAAAGTGTATTCATGGATACCTTTATCTTCATCTATTTATTGTAACTTTTGTTGACCGAGCGAGCAAAACGAATGAGGGCGAATACTAAACTAGTTTTGGAATTTATGTGCCTGTTAGTTTGCTTGGGTAACAGTAACGATATCAATTCAAATTCAAATATCATGATGTGGGCGCTTTGGTGCATAAAATTCGAGATTCGAAAGTGAAATTCCTCTCTCAAATGCTTTAGGAGATATTCGGGTATTCTGTTGCATAGCTAAGCCGATATTTAGTAGAAGCGTTAAGAGAACCCGAGCTAGTAGCCCATAGTACTGATGGGTATGACTCCGGCCTTTGGTTTCAAAGGTTGTGGGTTCGATTCCCCGATCAGGCAGTCTGACATTTAAGTCCGAAAGGCAATGGAAATAGGTTTGCATCCGTATCAAATAAAAAGAAGGAATAACAAACTATTTTTGTACAATATGGTATAGCATTTCATACAATACTAAGAAAGACTTCGACTTTCAAAAATGTAGGTGGCGGCTACATCAATATCACACCCCCAGGAAGGAAAATATCACACGCCCAGGAAAGAAGGCAGGGTGCGAAGGGAAGGGAACGACAACACGTTGTTTATTCGTACCTACACTTTGACAACTCTGGCTTTATTTTGGATAATAATACGCTACACAGCTAAAGAGCTATAAAAATTATCAGTAGAAAACCGTAGCAAGTGGAAGCGAACGCGGTGTCAAACCATTAAACAGTAAGAAAAAAATATTCGAGAAGTGTTAAGTAAATACGGATGTAAACCTATTGACGTTGCCTTTTGGACTTGCATGTAAGCCTACCTGGGTGGGGGATTGAACCCACGACCAAAGGTGTAAGTCCTACCGCTGAGCCATGTGGCTGAACCAAGCAGATGTAGCTGATGTGCCACAGAGAAGACAATTCAGAAGATGCGACTGAATAAAATGTCTAATTGAGTGTCTAGTTTAAGTGATTTACGTTTTATTTTAGCTAAACATCTAAGTCTAAGCAAATGATAGAGAATGCAAAATGCTACGAAAAATGATGCCGTAGACTCTAGAACCTATGACTTTGACGACCTTTATGACATTCTCAAGATTGCCTTGACATTATTCCGACGATTACTGGTCGCATTCCACTTATCCTGACGCATGCACCATACATCTGTAATGCTTGATGCTTCACTTATACATGCACAACTTTTAGGAGAGCAGCGCAATGGACACATGCCCGTCGCCCTCCACCAGGGGTGAAATAACTGCAGCGCAATGGACGTATGCCGTCGCTCTCCGCCAGGGAGGAAATACCGCAGGTTACCTAGACATTTTCAAACAACACTCAGTTATCTATATTTATCTGGTAAATACCGTTCACAAGTGAGACAATTTTGGTAAACCTCGACGCAAACGTGTCATGAGCTAAAATGTTATTATGACCTTCGGCTTGGATCATCAGTTCCATATTGCATCTGTTATATTTCAGAGTATCCATGTAGCGATATCATTAACTACATCGTTTAATTTTCACATAGTTTGGAATCTTGAGCCAAACATCTTCATATATTAAAGAACAGCAAACATTCGCTAAACAAATACAGATACAGACCTATTTACGTTGCCTTTTGGACTTATGTGTCAGACTGCCTGAGCGGGGAATCGAACTCACGACCTTTGGAACCAAAGGCCGAGGTCTTAGTGCTGAGCCATACTGAAACGGCCAAAGTGTTGGATACGCACGTGTTAAATGCTACCTATGGACGTTTCTTTTAGGCCGTGTCAGTATGGCTCAGCGGTAGGACCTCGGCCTCAAAGGTCGTGGGCTCGATTCCCCGCTCAGGCAGTCTGACATATGACATATAAGTCCAAAAGTCAACGTAAATGGGTTTGCGTCTGTATTCATTTAATTCCTATTGATCCTTTGGCTTTCCGTCCTTAATCACATTCGTTTAGTATAGGGCACCCAATCCCGGGATCTCGGCTACCTAAATCTCGGGATTTACGGAATTGAAAAAAAAAGGCTAAATTCGTATAAAAAAGTTATAAATTAATTGTTCTTTCGTAAATTTAATGTTACCTTCCTCCCATCTATAGACTCAAGTCTAATAACAACCTAACTACTAGTAACAATATCTAAATTCTAGACCAAGGTTGAAATTGAAAAATTCTTCATTGTCCTTGCAACATTATCAAATAAAATGGATAAAAATTCGTCTTTTGCTTACTATGGTGTGTAAAAGAGAAATAAAAGTTAACACGCAATTTCAATTGCACACACAAAAAATACTAAAACTGTAATTCGTTTATTTGTCTCATTACTGCAGCGTCATTGGTCAAAAGGACTGCAACATTGGACTTTGTAAAACCCTTAGTATGAACTTCCATGTTAAACGTCAAACTTTGAAACCCTGTAGTTGCCTCCAGAATTGACATACACCAACGATATTCGGTAGGTTATATATATTTTAGGCTATATTTTAATATAATTGCAGTATTGTTGATGTGTGTTATTCTTGTTGGGGAAATTTTGCTTTCACTTAGCAAACCAATGAACCGATTTTAAAGTTTTATAGCTAAAAAAACGTAGGTATGAACAAGACCCAGGGCCTTTTGAACGCTATTTGAATGTGATTACAATATTCTTTTTGTTTTTGCTTTCTTGTTGGAGATATTTTTTCCCACCTTGTAATACAACCCATGAATCGATTTTCAAAAGCACAGTCTACAGAGTGCAAAATGTATCGCAAATAACAACTTAAAAATACTCGCAATGATTTAAACTTTGAAAAAATAACAGATCATTTCAAATAAACGACGAACATGCTGCCAACAAGCTGTGCTCACTTAAGTTTTCACCTTGTGAGTAATTTAAACAATGAAATTATCCAACTCAACCTTCCTTTCATGTAGTTTTCTTTTTTGTCAATGAAAATAATGGGAATAAATCCCGAAATTTCGGGATTAATCCCGGGATTCCGGGATTGAGCGAAAAGAATCCCGAAATCTCGGGATTGGATGAACTAGTTTAGTACATTACTCTAACATAAAATCCACATTTTTTATTAGAATGAAAGGCACAGTAGATACGACTAAACCTAACTCTATAATAAAAAAAAGCGAACAAAATTCAGCGTGCAGTTCCTTATAAAAGCACACAAAAATAGGTGATCAGTGCGACTATAAGACTATGGTTAGGGAAAATGTAAGCACTGAAACTGAGTGTGTAAGCAGAGAGGCCAAAAGTGCACAATATCAACATTACCCGGTGTTTCGAGCTGACTCCAGCTCGAGGGAACAAAACATACACTTAAAATTGCATAAGGAACAAACAATCAGCAGAATGCCTGTTTCGATTTGCGGTTTTGATTTAGGAAATTTTGCCTCCATTCTGCTGCCTGTTTGTTCCCTTGATAATGAGCTGAAGTCTGTTCGAAACGTCGGGTAGAGTTGATATTTTGCACTTTTGGCTTCTCTGTTCTACACGCTAAAGACAACGGAGGATCGACATTTTAGGGAAGCTTTTGTTATTATTTCAGAAAGCTCATTTTCCTGTCGAAGTCTTGAATTTTAACAAACCGTACCCCATTATTAACTACAAGATACCCCTTGCTCAAATAATCTAACCACGTCTTGCTCTTTGGAGGATTTAAAATGCATTCATTGTACTGCATGAAAGAGTCTACTACTACAACCGAAAATTTAGTTTTTATGCAGCAAAGTTACTTGAATGTAAGTTACCAAAGTTTCTTTTTAATCAACCCGTTCACTTTTGTTTGACATATTCTTCCACGATAACGACGATGTAGTGCATATCAGATAATAAATACTAGTGTCAATACATATACGGTATGTCTCAGAAGTCCTGAACCTGATAAGCTAATATATGGTATAGGACTACACAGTGTAGGCCTATACGATGTACGCCAATGCCATATTAGGCCTAAGTTGTACAAATCAGCATTGAGAAAAATATGCACCTAATGGGATTAGCAAATGTCTTCCACAATAGGCGCTCACTCGCAGTAAACCCAGGATTCGAACCCAGGACTTTCCTCTGGATGTAGTATACCATATAGGCCTACCTGGTTCGGGACTTCTGAAACATACTGTATAAAGAGAAATATAAAATTTGAAACGTGAAACTTACAAGTGCATCAGTGTTATTATGTTGCCACTCTTCAGGTGGAATGTGCAGCCGAACAAAAAATAAAGTTTCAGCTCCTCTGTATGTCACGTTGTTACCTGAAAACGACACAAACTTTTAATCAGTAGTGCTAACATTAGCAACTAGATATGTAAATAAATAAAAATTAAATAAATAAAAAAAAACTAAAAAAAAAAAACAAGAGAATTTACAGATATCAGCACTAGAGGAAACCAATCACTGTGGAAGAAAACCTGATAGATAAATTAGAATTTTGTTTTATTCAAATTTTTAAGCCTTCTGCGTAAAATTAGCAAACTAGTGCTCGAATAGATAATTTGTTCGGCTCAATTTAAACCTTACTAGACTTTCTGATGGAGAAAGTAGTGTACAAGGGAAGACGATGTAGCAGTCGAAAATTAGGACGCAAAATATAACATTTCAGCGATCATGGGTTTTATGGTCTGCCAGTCTGATAGCAAGGTATACAATTTGGGCACGATCCCGGAGGGTCACGCCATTTAATCCCAGACTTGATTCACCAGAAGTTCTCACTGATGGTGAGGCTTAACCGAAATGCCAGTGCACGGACGTAGTATTTATGCAAATGCAAGGACAATAAGTTGGTAGGGTGCAATCCCCAATTCTGAACGCAGTCGTCAGTCAATGTTGTGCATTGATTGGCGATTTCCACCTAGCAACTGACTATACATGTGCAGACCGATTAAAGAGCCCCTCTCGTACTTAGTGGCTATGTAGCGGCATCTCCTCTGTCCTACATTTTTGCTTAGAAGACAGAAAATTAAAAATCCAAAATGTGAGGTGGAACACCTATTCATAAGATAGCATCAAAAACTCTCATTCAAGAAAACAATATATTCTCGTATATGAAGCTATTCACAGATAAAAACGAATGTGTTTGTGAACATGAATGGTCTGAATACTTGAACTGGAAATTTGGTTTCATACAAAATTTCTTCAGCTTCAGGCCAGCATGGCTGCACACAAAATAGTTCGTCTTTAGAATTGAAACTTGGTTAAAAAAGGCAGGAAGAAAGAATTATGAAATAAAGGGCGTCAATGCAATTGTTATTAGCACCCATACTTGACAAATTGTGCGTAATTTAAGCAAACGACGCAGAACAAATCCAGTTGAAAAACTACAAACAACTGACTATAAGGGCTGGAACGCACTAGGCGATTGGCCGCACGGCCAGGTTACAGCAGCTAATGAAAATAATTAGTTCGTGGTTTTAAATAAACGGTAAGTATTCTCATTGGCTGCAGCGACCTGGCCGCGCAGTCACGTCGCCTTATGCGTTTGAGCCCTAAGAAAAAAGTTCGGCGGAAGCGGACACAGCAGGAGCTAAAGAAGGACAGAAAGTGAGAGTAAAGAGCTACATAGAATAAACATCAGGCAAAATTAGATTCTGACACGTTTATTTGACTAAGACATAGATGACCCAAAAGAGAAAGCTAAAGTCGGCTATAGACAGAACCTTTTTTAAAAATTTGCTAATTTTCAGAAGATATCCAGGATTATCTTCCAGGATTTCTGAAAGTATTCCATGTATCCAACAATAAACACAGGATGCCCGTAATATCTGACAGTCCACCAACATACGGGCAGTGGTAAGTGGAACAGACTAAGAGACGCACACTGGTGCATACTCACCAATGAGAAAGTGCCCATGCATCAAGGATGTGTGGCACAATCATCTCCTTCCTACGACTAGACCATGAGGACGAGGGCCAGGCAGTAACACCCCTTAACTGTCTACAGCGTTTTGTCAATAACCTTAATCTATTCTTCTGGCCAATGACCCAGAATTTTGGCATGGACGATTGAGCCAGTCCCTGATAGTAAAACTTACAGATCTTTGATCTATGGTATCTCAAGCAGAGTTTGGGCAGCTAAGTTAGCCAGCTGATTGCCTGGAATCCCAACATGACCCACGAGGCTTGCCAACCAGCATGCAATTTCAGACGGACAATTGTAAAAGCATGCGAGGGAACAAGGCTGAGATCCCTTTTGAGAGAACTAAAAAATGGCCCCTTTTGCTTCAGCATCAGTGTGCTCATCCCAAGCTATCCCATCATGGCCAGGGATACAGCAGACAATCACATTTTCCACTCGCAAATGGCTAGACAAGCCGAAAAGCAGAACTTTGATTCGCTGTGTGAAGGGATTCCGAGGGTAGTATGTTGCCAAGGCCTCCAGAACAGACATGGGATATCAGACAATGATAAAATGCATGCCGTGAAGTTCAAGGATCCATTCACCAGCCTGACAGAGTGCCAGAAGTTCTGCCGAAAACACGGAATAGCCTGATGGAAGACGATGAGAAACAGTCAATCCCTCATGCACACAACCACATGCCATATCAATTTCTGCCTTCAACTCATCAGTGAATTGCCGGCAATATCAAACATACTGATAACACAGCTGCCAAAATTCCTACAGATACCTTGCCGGTGGAGTGGAACTTTCGGGAGTGATGCCAGATGGAAAGTGAAAATTCCACTTGGGGCATGCCAAGCGTCCACAGGCACCTCATCAAGCCTCAAGACCTGGGGCATTTCGATGATCGCCCGACAGGACTGCTGGAGCCTACCCCGGAAATCACCCTTACTTACCCCGCTTCTGCCTCCCCACAAATCAGGTCCAAAAACCATTGGCCCAGTAACACTGGTTCACACAGCATGCAATCGCACAGTATACTGAACGGCTAGGTGCTATCGGCAAGTTGCTGAGGTGGCTCCGTGGCTTCAGCATAGTCGCAGTCGCCAAACACAGGCCTCTTTGGTGCTTAGTGTCCAACATTTGGAGAGTCGAATCGTTAGCTGAACCATAGACCATGCAAGCATAATCAAGCTGGCTGAGTAAAAAGGCTCGGTAGAGGCAACCTATGAAATGCTGGACAGAACACGTAAGATGTCAAGCACCTGCATAGCCTTGCCGTTAAGTTGGTGCAAGTCTGGAAGACAAAACCACCCAGAATCTAACACCAGACCCAGGAAATATGCCTTAGGGTTCACAGGTATTATTTCTACCTGCCCCAAGTGCAAGCTAGGATCTGGGTGCAGTGTCCATTGATGGCGAAAGTGGACACACCCTGTTTTTATCCAGAATGAACTTGAAACCATTACTGATTGCCTGCTCTGGAGACTTTTAATTGCTAACTGCAGCTCCCACTCGCAGCTTTGTATGAGAGCTCCCCGAAAGTGAAGGCCGAAGTCATCAATAAACAATGACTGAGCAATAGCAGCCTGCCAGGCAATGGGATCGATCCCCAATACCCGGTAAAACCCTCCAATCCCGCAGTCACTAAATAAATACGGAAGCAATTATATATTCAAAATAAACTAAATAAATAAATAAGTAAATACACCTTACAGTTAAATTGAACTTAACAAACAAGGGTCAGCCATAAAATGCAAAATTAACCAATAACTTAAAAAAAAAAAATTGTAGTCATTAGCTAAATAAAAAATTTACTTCTTAAATATAAACCACATAAAATTAAAATTAGGAAGTAAGCACAATGAGTAATAAAATAAAGTAAACGGCCAATGAATAAGTAAACGATTAAAACAACAACAGTATCAGAAACAGGGCTACAAATCCATTGAGTTAACGTTTCGGGTTGGGATTAAGATAAAGTTTGGAATTTGGAAAATGAAGTAGGTGGTTTGAAGTAGTCAAGTTTGAAGTTTTGAGTTCTGGACTGATTTTGTAGCTTTATTAGTGGAGCAGTGTTGGGTTTGTAGAGTAGAGGGGGCGTTGAATGAATTTGTAGCCCTATTGATCAGAGTGTTGCTATGTTAATCATACTATACTAGCCTTATTTGTTAAGCTTAGTTTACCAGTAAGAAATATTTATTTATTTATTTATTTATCTAGTGTATTTTAGAATATTTAATTGTTTGTATTTTTATTTAGTTTCCTGTGGTGTTGTAAGGTTTGACCTTGTTGGCCAGAGGGTGACGGGAATGTTGGTGTGTGATGAACTGATGCTTGTCTGTTGGGAAGACTGCTCTGCATAGTTTGTGTTGCCTAGAAACAGTGGGAGAACCACTGTTGGCTTTTGAGAATGCTCAGTAAGCCTGATCAAAAGCTGCTGTTTTCTCTCTATCATGTTGTGATTAGACTGAGTTTTTAGTTTGATGCGTTTACATTGAGTGTGGTTATTGGATGATCTTAGAAACCACGTATTAATTGTTTTAATAGTCTGAATAAGTTATGTGGACATTTTTATCGTGTTTATTATGTAAGTAAGACATTTTCAATTTAAAATCGTTGTAGATTTTTTTAAATTGTTTGAATTATATTGAAATAAGATAATTTTTTTCCCTTGGATAACACCGTATTATCTGACTTGTACATACCACATATACAAGTACAACATTTTAATTTACGTGAAACTAATTAGCAGAACACATTTTAAAATAGCCTGGTAGTGTCTCTCTCTCTCTCTCTCTCACTACAATAGATGGCACTGACTGGCAGAAACTTTAACACTGTCGCCTTTCCAGTCACCAACATGATCACCTACTTCAGAAATCCACCAATCACTTGCGATTGCGATGTTGGATCGGAGTCATTTTTATGAATCGTTTAGGAGGATACATCGAAGGATGGTTCGATGAATGTATGGTTTTTACCAAGTCAGTTAAGCTAACTTTATACTGCAGTTTCTTACCTAAAGAAAGGGTAGTGCAGTTGCCGAACATCGTTGCTAGATCTTGTTTGGCTGTTGGTAAATCCTGGGCACATGTATCATTTTTATCATATTTGGTGCACTGAATGCAGAAAAACACAGAGATTATTTTTACACAGAGAAATTTCGCATGGACCTAGATGAAGGGCCTAACAAATAAAAGACTAACAATTGCTTTTGTTTTAAAATATAAAGCAAATACTACCATTCTTAAAGTTATAAACAAAAGCATTTGATTCAAAGCAAGGCCGGGCTCGTAAGGAAATGCCTGAAATACAAGCAAAAGATAAAACTTTCAGAATAAAAAGCAGCATTTTCTTACTCTTACTAGCAAAGGCTAGAAAAACATTAAGCAAGGAATAGGCACTTGGATTTATAAGTACACAGAGCACTCGTAAAAAAGTTATACTTAAAATAAAATTAAGTTCAGAACTCAAACCTAATGCAACCAGATGTGTAGGCAATAAGGAACCCAGTAAAACACGAATTACTCAGTCCCTTCAACCCGCGACCTGCGTTTTGATGGGTAAGTCGGCTTTACTGGGTTTGCTAATGGAGTCAAGCCACAACAGGCTTAGGTTTTATTTATTTTATTTTATTTTATTTTATTTAGCTTTTCTATGTGTTTTTGTAGTTTGTTAAACCTGCAATGCAACCTAAATAAAGAAACGATGTGTACCTTTACAGCTTTTACGTATGGTGTACAGCACCGTTGAGAAATCTGCTACCACTTTCTGAGCTGCTAAAACAGCACCTTGTCATTTCACAGCAGAGAAGCTATTATTCTTGCTTATCTGCTGTGACTTCGAATATCGCTTACTTTTTCCAATTTGTTTCCGGACTTGCAGGGCTAAGGTTGTCTTCCCACGACACTGTTGTTTGTCAGGATTGCCTGGTTTCGTATTTAGTGTTTTAAAATATTTTAAGTAATTTTAAGAAGCAAGTGTGTTGGTATGCCTTTCTCTGCGTTTTTAATGATAATTTTTTTCTGAAAGTGTATTTCCCTTGAAATTGGAGTGTTACCTATCCCCGAAACTAAATATGGTGACAAGGTTTTGTGCATTTATACCTTTGTGCACTTATAATAATAAAATGGTTTACCATAGTACACACTAGTTCAATTTACATAGCTTTAATCTGTTCGTGCACATGGCAAATCGTCGAGCGGTGAAATTGATTATTATTATTAAACGGTATGTTACTATCACTTGTTCCATTAAGGCAGCTTCCTAACGAATATATCTTTTCGGATTTACTGTACACTCTGTACACTACACTGGCTGTTCCTGAAATCATGGGTCAGGGTCAATCTTTTCATGTCACTTTTATAATCAAAATGAGCTGTGGGTGAGGTTTTAGAATTTCTGTACTAGGAAACGGGCTTTGGGGCCATTGTAGGCGGAGCGGATAGAAATTTATTTTAACTTTGTATTTACTCTCATTTCAATGACTTTGCTAGTACTTGCTAACGTTCCTCAAAAATCTGGGTGCAACACTCACTCATTCACTTTGCTGGTGTTTTTCACATATTAGGTTTTTATTTTATTTTAGGTAGGCTTAAGCTACCTAATTTTAAGATGCTTTCGTTTGCTCCCACATTCAGGTTTCGTTATTTGTATTTTTCTTCCGCCATCGCCACTGTCTAAAAGTTAATTCCACGTTGGCCACCGTGCTTATAAGGCAGCAAACAGCGTGCCCCCGCCAATAATGCTTACATTGTTTAAATTTATTGCAGAGGATCTTTCCTAGATTTAAAATATTAATAATAAAACATTTAACTGCAAGACAAACAGTCCTCGGTAGCAACAGTGCTTCAAAAGATTCAAAAGATATGTAGCTCCCTATGCCGCCTCGACCTTTGACAATGTTGAAGCGCACACCTCTGCAGATACTACAACACGAACGCTAATTTTTTTTTAAGTTGGAGTTAGATTGGGTGTGAAGAATCTTCATATTGTTACACAAAGCCATTATTATTATACAAAGCCATATTATTGTTCCGTGCAATGGTATAAACACGTCGTCTGCTGTGTACATTCGTTTACATAAACAGTTTCCTGATGCTGCGGCGATACGAATGTGCGCCATTAAAGAAATGTGCGCTATTAAACGAATGCGCGCCATTAAACGAATGAAACGAATGTGCGTCATTAAATGAATGAAACAAATGTGCGCCATTAACGAATCCTTTTGTTGTTTTTTTTTTGCCTGCCTTCCTCTGGTGGCTAAAATGAGATAATCAAATGTTATTATTTCGTTCAGTTACGTCGAAAAAGATTGTTATCTATAAGGAAGCAGTGATGATTTTTTTTTGACGATTTTTAAAAGTTCATCTGATTACCAGTAGCACAATGTATGCTTCGTCGGAATTCCTTAAATATGCAGGATTCAAAATATACAATGGTGAGTGTAAGATCGATAAATTCTAAAAATCGTAATTTCGTGGAGTATAATTGATCAATTTACGTCAAATTCGAGATGAGCAATACTTTATGGTCTATCATAGCAATCTTTCCTTTGGTTTGGGCTCCACCCAGACTACAAAAGTGCAACCAACCAACATTTTGCAATTCGGTGTCCGTTGCAGGCTAAGCTACACTCTCTGTGCTCGCTGTGCCGAAAAAAAAGGTATAGTTGATGTTGACATAATTATTAAGGGCATCACGTTTCTAAATTTGTCCTGAGTCTCATCGACTACGAGTAAAGTTTTTTAAAGGGGAAGAGCATTAAACACTATTACATCACTCCCCCTCCCAAAAAAAGTAAAAAAATTGGTAATTAACGCATATGTTGTGGACGAAAAAAGGCCTACACTTAACTACAACGTATCATGTTTGTATGACAAGGTCAGTCCCAGTCTCATGGACAAATGACTCAATAACAAATCTTCTAAGCTCATCCAGCTTTCTTTTCGGTTCGAAACATGATAAGGAAATGGTATACCCTGGACCATTATTGCTTTAATATCCTCTATTCTATTTTACGTTTTTTTTTTAATTTCATTTATTCGACAACTTCGAGTAAATTTCAAAACCATAATAGATAGACTGGAAAGGGATAGAATATTAAAAAGAAAGGCACCAGTTCGCATTAAACATTGGCTGCATTTACCCAATGCACCCTCATAAAATGTATATGCAGAATAGCAGTAATCGACAGGCTCATTAACGTGTTAACACTGTAGCAGTTCACAACATGTGCTGGAGAGAATTCCATAAGTCTGTTATCGGATGTCAGGATGCGAAGTACATCATCCTTCAAACTCAAGTCTATGGCCACTATTAGAGTAACTCCAAAGAAGGGGAAAGAGTTACTTTGGTCACTATTGAACAAAACGAAAAATCTTTATAAATCTAAAAATTCAAAATATAGTGATCGTGGAGAAACCTGGCCTTAACTAAAATGAGTGAAAGCCTGAAAACAAGACATTAAGAAAACATACTGTGATAATTTCCAATAAAGCTTATACTTACTGACACTGTGGTGCTTAGAAACGAATGCTTGATGTTCGCAACATCATTCCAATATTTATTCAATTCTGCCTCAATATTTACAACCTCATTTTCACGAGAAGGTGATCTGCACTGTTGACGCACAAATTCGGAAACAATTGCAGGACAAACTGTAACTGACGGAAATTCCACGGATGTGTACTTGATCAAATTTTGCTGAATTGATATGGGGTAGTGAAGATATACGGATATTCGCTCAGCGAGTTGATAAACACAAAGAGTGTAAAATGCTATGACAGCAGCCAACCACAGTAATTTACTACTGACGGTTGGCGATGTGAAAATCTTGTCAATTCCTGGTAAGTCCACGCGTTGATTATCTAGGTTTTTTATGAAATTCAGGTCGAGTTTTCGAGTCTTCTTCGGATGTAAGCGACTGTGTACTTGGTTCATCTGTTTACGACGCTGTATAACATCTGGCCTCAAAAGTGGAACTCTACCATAATAGTGCACACCTGGTTTTTCTACATTTGTTTTCTGAGCGGAGTGTGACGAAGCCCACATAATTCGAATCGAAATAATCGTTATTGAAATTCCTCTAAGGACAATCAATGTTTTCAATTCCTAGTCGTGCTTTAGAAATCCACAATGAACCGAGGAGAAGAAAATGACTTAGAGCTTTGAATAGACAATGTATACTTCACTTAACGAAGCCAGAGAGGCCAGTCAGCGGATTCAGATGAAAAATAATAGCTTTTGTTTGAAACTGGTCATCTTCATCAGTTCTTGAGAGCGTACATGGGCTTTACATCAGGTACAGTGGAACACTGTTCATAGTTGCGTTGACGAAGTGAACAAGACCAAGATGGCTAGAGTTGTCAATGGTAGCCTTGAAAATAGCCTTACACTTGCATCAACGGACCATCCATGCGTTATTCATTATCTAAACCGTCTATAGGGGAAAAAATATGATGCTTGCTAGAATAAAACAAAATTCGTTAATCTTAAAAATAAACCGAAAATAAATTTTAAAAAAACATGTATCATTTAGACGAAGCTGACAAAGAGCACGTTCAAGAAGTAATTTCGAACTTCTTTTTATCGAGAATAAATGAAATGGAAACTAATGAGACATTCCTTTTAAAGTGGTCTTATCAAATCCTTCGCTGGTAAAACAACGCAAAAATGTATACGATTCCGTTAGTCAAGGCATGATCAACTTGGTATTGATGAGTCCTGAATAGAGCTGGGTTGCTGAGCTATCGGATTTCTTGTAGAATGACCTAGCCTGGGTTTGTCACGGAGCTCTTGTGTCAGCTGCTCTTAAAATATTCATCTAAAAACATGGAAGGTTCGTGTTTTAATGCTACAATTAAGTGAAGATAAAACGAAAAAATATCGACGCTAAAAGCAGCCAATATTGACTTTCACACCCGTTTAGAGAGAAACACAATTTCCTTGTTGGGTAATGACCGTAATTATTGCTGCATGCCACATCAAAGGATGGCTAACATTTTTGAGTGACTTTGCTTCACTGATGTAAGACACGTAAGGATAAACCGGCAATTACGGATATGGGTAAACCATTATTATGGGTAGTAGGCAATTTTCGTTGATAAAACGAAAAGGGAGCCAAATTTATTATGCAAGTGGTTTTTGCAGCATGACTTAGGACGAACATTTCAGAATAACCAATGTTGATGTAAGCTATTATTGATTAACTGTAAGCAGTAATGCTGCAATCAAACTCAGAAGACTTTTGTAGAAGAAGTTGCGGAATTTTTTAGCAATAAAAGTCCTTATGAGTGACTTTAACACGATGTTAAATATGAATAAAACAAGCTAAAGTGCACAGACATAAAATGAACACGTTTATGTTTCGATGCTTCTTAACAGGTAAAATGGCAGCATCGATACATACATGTGTTTATTTTATGTGTGTGTGCATGTTCGCTAGTTTACTCGTTACTTGATTTCGCACATTTCCAATTTTACGATGTCAAATAATAAACGATACAGGTGTGTAAGTTATACAACGTGGTGTGATATAAACTGAGTCAATAAAGTTTTACTACTAGTGGCTCCAGCCACCATTAATTATTTAAAAAAAAGTAGCTTGCCACAGCACGCAGTCGAGTACGGTTTTAAGGAAAATTTATAGCACATTTACATTAATGTGCTTAATATGACAGTTAAAGCACCCGTAAACGAAATGTGATAAAAGCCTAAGCCATATTTTCGGTCTTGTTTTATTCTAGCATATAATTAACTTCACAGTTTATTAGTACATTAAGGCTGTTTATGTTGTTCAGTGTATTGCTAGTACGCCTCAGACAAATACCTTTTTTATAATCTTTAGGCTATCTTGACCGTAGCCACGAACACGCATACATCCGTCGTCCGACTATGCAATAATTAATTTTAAAGCCCATAAAGGTTTGCTGATCGATCTGGACTCAATAATTTGGAAGTGGAGGCATTCGGTTTCCTGTAATAAAATTATGCAGACTATCAGTAAATTTCGTACCACAAAATTATTTGGTTCAACAACCTCCAGTACTTAACATATCGAATAAACACATTATAACAGAACACAAAATACGTTTCTATGAACCATTTGTAACCAGTTGACTGTCGTCCCTTTCAGTTTCCATGTGAGAGGTTTAAATAGGTCTTCCATAGTCTTCATAGGTAAGGTTACCTTCTGACAAGATAGCTGCTATGTCCAGACGTATCCATCCATACTTCAAACTCGATGTTAAACTCTTCAAAGTGAAATGGGGAAGGTGGCATATGAACTTTACTGAAAACTTCAAATACTATTGACTTTTATTGAAGTGAATCTTGGTAACAAACTGGGGTATGTGATCAACAGATTCGTTCTTCTAAAGAGCATCATCAAGGTAAAGAAATGTAAACGGGTACAAGATATTGACACAAAATTATAATCGGCTGTTACCAATTACCAAAATGAATAGGCTAAATTGATAGAAATTTAGCTAAATTGATAAAAATTTAGCTAAACTGAGTTAAACTAAACTAAACCGAACAACCATAATTATAAGATTAAACAAACAAAACATGTTTTAAATTTTCACCAATTTTAATACAGAATTTGTGATAGTTATTTTTAAAATTATTTTTCACACGTTTGTCATTTAACACAAGAATGTTATTCCTTCATGGGAAATGTTGGGAAGGAATGCACGGAAACCAAAGACAGTCATTTTTTAGCCATTATTTAGATTGGGCTCAGGATGTTTAGTGATATAAGCGAAGACTTACTGGCTGTTTTTAACGTTTAAAAAATACTGCACATTTATTTTTTAAACGTTAAAAACAGCCCGTAAGTCTTGGCTCATATCACTAATCATCCTGAACCCAATCTGAACAATGGCTAAAATGACTGCCTTCTGTTTCCTGCCATTCCCACCCAACATTTGAAGGAATAACATGTTTGTGTTAAATAACAAACGTGTAAAAAGTAATTTAAAAAAAAAAACAAGCAAAAAGCCGCATTTATCTGTTCGCTAAAAATAATTTATCTATAGACGTTTATCCATACGATGTCTTGAATTAAATATCTGGTACAAGGTATAATTTAATTCTTCAAGGGGTGAAAATTGTGTTTAATTAGCTCTCCATGTCCTGCAAAAGACAAACTTTGCCAAAGCAATCAGTGGGATGGCTACAGAACGGAAACTTTTGAAAAAAAACATCGAAATATAGAAGTTTGGTTTTAATTTGAAACCTCAGTTCCCGTCCATGGTATTGCTAGCTCCTATGTTTGACTCGTGTTCAATTGCAAACTTCCATGCTTGTCTGCTGCATATCCTCTCTTGCGAGAAATACCGATAGAATGAAACCACCATTTTATTCGATGTGCTACATCAGGGGTGCAGTAAAACTTTTATTTATTTCATGAAAATTTCCCCACAGCGTAAAACGATTGTAAACTATTAAGTAAGATTTTTTAAAAGTCTGTGCCTGTTCCATTCCGATATGCTTAAATAAATGCTCAAAAGTGGAGAACGACGTTTGGTTTTTTAGTTCGTCTCTGTTTACAATAAACCAACAGGATTGCAAGCAGAAACTTAGTGAAATGAAACTTTACATATACATCAGGCCTACTGGTCCTACACGACTATGGTGATGGGGGGGAATTGTGGCTTAAACGCACATTGACAGCTAGGTCATTAGCACTAACCTCAGTCACAGTGCAGTGGTCTCGGATGCCACTGCGCCATACATTACACACAAGTTAACCAAACCCCAAATCTAGATCTTATCGTTTATCTGTACCTCCCGCACAAATTGGTTAACCCCGGATAGGAGGACAGAATCATCACCCATTTGTCAGACTATGTCTCGAAGAAGGTGGAAATGGTGACGAACACCACCAAGAGGGTGACAGTCTGCAAGAAAGTGATGGACCGTAGGAGAGGCCGGCGACACCAATGATATTCAGGAAGGATAACCGCTCTGGAGGGGAAGTAATGAGTTAGGTTGGTGCGACTAATACGCAAACGTGCATACACCACTTCTTCCCGGCGATTGCGTCGAACAGCTGAGTGCCATTCCTTGACAGTGTCTTTAACAGCTCGCAACATATTGATGTGGTTTTTTTTATCCCTAAAGGCTTGCCAAGCAGCGAGAAATCTCAGAAGTAGAGCTGGAAATGCATCCGAGGGAACAAGGCTCAGATCCCTATCGAGAGGACCAGAAATGCCCCTTTCGCTGCGGCATCATCGTGTTCATTCCCAGCTATCCCGATATGGCCCAAGATGTATCAGGCAATCGGGAAAGCAGAGCTCGGATTGAGAGTTAATGGCACGTCGACAGCTGGATCAAGAGGTTCCTAGAGGTTTGCTGTGTCAGGATATGGGTGAACGAGCTTCTTTGTTTAGGAAATGTTTTATTAATATTTTTTAATTCGTTGGTTTTCAGTAGCGATAGCCGTGTATATATATGATTGAAGTCATCTCTATTTATTTCTCCGTTTCTATTCAATATATTTCGACCAACTTGGCCAGAAAGTAGATAGCAACTTTTTCCAAGTTTATACAAACTTTTATGCAATTCCGTACTAGAGTAAACGTACGGAGCCACACGAAAATTTGAAAACTGTTCACTTCTTGTTGGTGTTGTTGTTGTTGTTCTTGTTCTTGTGTGACACGGTTTCAGAAAAAACTATTGCACCTACCCAAAATCTGGAACATGATCTACGCCAGAAATTTCCCTGGGCTTCATCCTCACAGAGACCACTTTTTCGATTGGTCGAGCCATTCCGGAGTTACAGGTCCCTGAACGAACATTTTGATTGTTATACATTGTTTAAACCATTGTGATTAGGGAACAATGCCACTCTGCAAACTCCATATCCATCCATTCTTTGTGTACGTGGTATGTCTTTGATAAAAAGTCGATTGTGTTAATAGTGATCATTTTCCGGTTCTGTTACGTTGTCTGAATAGTGGTGCTGAGCAACCGCGAGAGAGTAGGCGTCGCCCAGATGTGGACAGTGGTTGTTTCACCAGCTGGATGTCGCAAAATCTGTGCTGCAGGAAGAATTCTGTCTGCGCAGAGGACGTGGTTTTGTCGGTTCGGCATTCTGAGAACCCGGCATGGTGGGCTCGGGCTAGTCAAATTGCTGTCCGTGATAGGCGCAAGGAATATCGGAGATGCAAGCCTGATCCATGTGAAGAACGATGGTTAATTTATGGAGCCACAGTCCAGGAGTCTCAGTTTATTATTCGGAGTGAGAAAAAGGCGCGTGGAGAACGTCTGTGCGCCAGGGTTGGAGCTTCAGTGACTATAATGCATTCATGGCGTGAATTACAGCAGCAGCATGTTAGAGTTAATGTCACATGGGTATATGACACGCGTCCAGCTTCTACGTCACGTGCGGTGTTGAGAGGGGAGGGCATGGCAAATGCTTTCAATGAGTCGTGCTCAAGTGTTTATGCCATTCCACCTAGCAATCCACCGCCTGCTGGTTCACCTAGTCAGCAAATGGTGGCAGAGGACACGCAGTGGAGTTATCAGGAATTTGAGGCAGCGCTAGCGAAATGTAAGGATAACAGTGCACCGGGCATAGACGGTGTGACGTATCGGCGTCTAAGGGAGCTTTCGTGTCCTGCTAAAGAGGAGTTGTTGCGACTTTTTCAAGAGATTCTTGATGGTGGTGGTGTGACGCAGACGTAGATGTATACGATTCTGGTCCCAGTGCACAAGGCGGGTAGTGATAAGTCCAATTTAGTTAACTATCAACCAATTGCCCTCCTGTCCTGTATGCGCAAGGTCTTTGAACGGATGTTTGTGAGACGGCTCGAGTGGCATGTTGAGCACTACGGCTGCCTTGCGCCTATCCAATTTGGTTATAGGCCTAGCAGAAGTGCGCAAGATGCCGTCCTCTATCTTTTGACTAGCATCAGAGAGGCTGGGACACGCGGTGATGTTGTTGTCACAGTCTTTCTATACATTAAGGCTTCATACGACACTGTGTCGATTGCGTGGGTAGGCAAGACCATGGAGAGGATGGGAGTGAGCCCTTTACTCAGGGAAGCGATTCTGGTGGTTGTGGGTAAACGGAAGTTTGTTACACGAGTCAATGGCTGTTGGACCTCAGAAGCACAAACTGAGAGAGGTCTTCCGCAGGGCAGCTGCTTAAGCCCGACCTTGTTTGCCTTGGCGATAAATGATGTTCTGGTTGAGTTGAGCCTTTCGTCCAACATTGTTTGCTACGCAGACGATGTGGCTGTTTGGTTTGTTGGCAAGGACTTATTTCTCTTTGAGGAACATGCACAGCGGGCGCTTGAACTTGTAGCCATGCGTCTCTCTGATAGGGGTCTCCTATTGGCTCCCTATAAGACTGAAGTTGTAGTCTTTTCTAGGATGTGTGGTTTGCAGAATGTCATGCCTTCCCTGGTCGTTAGTGGAGTGCATGTGTGGCCCAGCCCACAGGTGAAGTACTTGGGTGTACTCATGGATTCGGAGCTGACCCGGAACGTGCATGTCTCTCGCTTTTGCAACAGAAGATTCGGTCGCGAACGGCAGTCCTTAAAGCTCTAGTAGGGAGGACGTCTGCAACACGTGGGGCTCTTCTAGCAGCTTACCGCACCGTCGTTAGAGCATGCCTGGACTATCACCTCTCATTTATTGCAGTGTCCAAGAGGCATTTGTGCTTGCTGCTGACCACGGTGAATGAGTGTCTGACAGTGGTATCAGGGTGCCTGCAGTCGACGCCAGTGCAAGCACTCTGCGTTGAATGTGGTGAGCCGCTCCTTGAAATTAGAGCTGTGGAGCTCCTGGCGCAACTTGAGTAGAAGTTGTAGGACCCGGTGGGGCGGGTCCTGGCGGACTATTGGAAGCTCAATGAGAAGGCACGGAGCCTTCTTGGTGTAGCGGGGCATGATGTGTCCACCCTGCTACGTGTCTCCGAGTTCTGTTTTGATGTTGGTTGGGCCAGTTCCAAGTGCCCGTGGGTGTGGTGTTCCGATCTGCTTCAGTTTTTCGGCTTGCCCTTGTTGAGTGTGAGGTGTACTGTGATGCTTCTTTCTGAGCAGACTCGCTGCGCGGCGGGATTGGTGTGTACATACCCTCTTTAAAAATAATTTCAAGAGGTCACTCAGTGCAGTGGCATCCAGTATTATGACATCCAGTATTATGGTGGCCATCTCTGTGGCACTGGATGTTTCGCTCGATTTGGAGTTGCCATCCTTTGCGATTGTGACAGACTCGATGGCTAGTGAAACAGTTGCAGAGGGCGGTGCTGCGCTCTGATGTCACTGACCCGGTGATCTATACAGTAGGATAAAAAATGTGGATTGCATTGCGGCGGAGTGTTGTCGTTCTGCGGTGGACCCGTGGCCATAGCGGAATATGTGGAAATGAATTTGCAGATGGGCTTGCGTGAGAAGCGGCTGCGCAAGAGACAACCCCAATTATCCAGACAGTCTCTGTTTTGCTGCTGCAGTGGTGACAAAGGGAATGGTCTTGGTGGGATAAGGTAAGGACTCTTTTTAGGGTTATCCGGTTTGTTCCACTCAGCCTGTGTTGAATATCTTGAGCTATGCGGTGGCCAAGATTCCGTCCAGGCTACGACTGGGCATTCGCTTCTGCGAGGGCATCAGTATCGGTTTGCGTGGGTAGACGCCCCATTGTGCTCTGCTTGTGGGCTTGAAATGATGCCTGAGCACTTTCTTATTGTATGCCCACTGTACGACCGCCACGGAGTCCCTTTATTGCCGTTCATGCGTGACCTGCCGACATTAGACCTGTTGCTGGCAGCCACAGCAGGACAGAGATCATTTTGACGTTTTCGCCTCCTGGCCAGGTTCTGCAAAGCTACTGGGGTTCCGGTCTAGCGGTTCCTCTAGTGGTATCTTATCCCACCCACTCCTAGTGTCTGTGTGAGCTTGTGTGTGCAGCAGTTGGTGCGGTGAGCTGGTCAAGAAGACTTGTGAGATGCGTATGGTATAAGAGTGCCATTGTTCTATGATGACTGACGGTGCGGTGTTGTGGTGCGGTGTTGTATGCACATTGAAGGTTATCATGTTGAATAATTGGTCTTGTTGGTTTTGAGATGGTGGTTAAGATAGTTTTAAGTTCTGTTTGTGCATAGGAGCGTACGGTTCGGGACCATGGCTTCTGCCAAGCCAAGCTGTCAACGCGCCATTGAGCCTCATCTCCCCCCCCCCCATGGCTTCTGAAAATAAATAAACGAATGAAAGAATCCGTGTTTCAGCTAAACGATATGCATTTAAACCAAACTAAGCTACGTTGAAATTGGCAGCTAGAAACGATAGAATGCCGTATTTATTTCGCAGATGCAGGCTTTCAGAGCTGAGTTGATTTTTTTCAAAGTGGCCAGCAACAATCGACTGCATGCATAAAGCTTTCTAGTGCGACGCCATAGTTGTAAAAAAGGTAGACGGATTACAAACAAAAACGTCAGGTGTGCCATAAAAAAGGGTGGTATATGATTGAATTTTCACTTGTTAAAATGAACACGGATAAAAATTGATGATTTTTCATTGAAATAATAAAATGTACAATTGAGAAAATTCCATCTGTTTAGGTGCTGTTGTGCTTTACCAATCATATATTTAAAACGTAAAGCACAACAGCACCTAAACAGATGGAATTTTCTCAACATGTACATTTTATTATTTCAATGAAAAATCATCAATTTTTATCCGTGTTCAGTTTAACAAGTGAAAATTCAATCATATATCACCCTTTTTTACGGCACACTTGACGTTTTTGTTTGTAATCCTAACATTAAATATGGCCAGAATTTTTCATGCTCAAGTTCGTTTTGCCATAAAACTTTCTTGCTTCAGGTACAGCAAATCTGCATGTGCTTTCAATAAAATAAAACTTTTATTCACTGTTGAAGTCGTTTTTGTGTAGCATACATCAATGTAATGTCAGATATGCTTTATCATCAGTATTTAACTTTTCATTGTTTCCTTTGTCCTCAATTTTTTTCAAAAAAATGTGCTTGTTACAAATTACTTTCAGAGCGATGTACTGAAGTTCGGGAAAAGTGGCCCATAGCACTAGGATAGGGGACTAGCTGTATCTTTTCATTGTCTTTCGTAACTTGGAAGAAAATGGCGTGCAACGTAAGCTAACGGAATTATACAAAAGAAATGTTACGCTCACACATGATCGATATTACATGTTATAGAGCAAATGAATGTCTGAATAGAACACAAACATCAGTTTCCACGTCACTTTTAAAAACAATTTTTAGTTAAGGCCCAACTACTCTCTGCACTCACTCACTGGCGCACAGCCATGCTAGAACGTGTAAATTGTTCACACTGCTGGTAATGTCGAGTGTCCACATGACAGAAGTCAATCCGGATAATTTAATACCGTATCTGATCGAGCAGCGTTGAATTCTGTGAGACATCTTTTGAAATTAAGTGTCTGTCTCGTTATTGCTATTCGTCCAAAAGTGGATAGCCTACCTTCCTCTGCGCGTCTGTTGCTATGGCTGCCGAAACGCAACAATGCAAGCATCATAAATGACGCCATGGCCAGCCCACCTTGTGATAGCCGATGGAATCTGCATTCAGGCTTAGCTCCAAATACCAACCAAGCGTCCATCTATTCCCATGAAGGAACATAATAGCTATTCTTGAATTTTTAAAGTAGCATTTTATTTTGCATAAGTTAAAAGGACATTCCTCCCAGAGCCATTTTTCTCGATCCTCCACAGGATAATGTCTCTGTAATGTGTGGTGCAGTGGCAACCCGGACCACTGCACTGTGACTGAGGTTGGCGCTAATGACCAAGCTGTCGACGCGCCATTAAGCCTCATTCCCCCCCCCTCCTCCACATCAAGTACGGCTCCAAAGTTTCATTTAATTACCGTTAATCAATCCCTAGCTAAAACACCGTTTTAAAATGTGGCGTCTAGGAGATTTTCTGTTGAATACTGGTAACGTTATTTACTACGCCCCACAGGTAAATATGATCCTTTGCGCGCCTACAATAACCATGACGTTTCATTGTTTCCGGTTGTGACGACACAGTTTTTGCGTCAGTGCTGTCACGTGACCAGCAGTTCGTCTGCTAGGCCAGACGTCCACGTGATAACGAGAAGACGAGGGCGGAAGTGACGTTGTAGTATTACTACGCCGAATCTCGCGACGGCAGCGCACGGACACACGACTGTGCGTAGCTGTTAGAAGGCAGACCGGATGTTGCTTTCAACGACATGCAACTTTATTTTTCTGCATTTGTAATTATTTTAAAGAAAACTGGTTTCCCCTTCAATCCCACCTCCAGATTAAAGTACAAGAGTTTTTTTTTTCTGAAAACAGTATTTCGATGAAAGCAATCGAAAGGTATAGATCAAACAATTTATAGGTTATTTGTGCCCATATATTGGCCTTGAGTTACGCCAACAAAACGTATTCAACTTTAAAAAAAAAAGTGGTGGACGGGTGGAGCGAAAGGGTCTACAACACCAGAGGTTAATTAGAAGTTGCTGAAGAGCTTCAAAGAAAAAGGTCAGCTGACATCCAGATGCGACTAAAGAGCCTACAGAGTTAAACTCTGCAGAGCAAGCTAAAAGGCTACAGAAAACTGGTTGCAAGAGGTAGCCCGAGAGTAACATACAATAAAATAAAGCAAAAATGATGCTCTTCAGCTGCATTGTAGCGTATTGCATTTTAGTTAATGTTGCGTTCAGTGTTGCAACATTAACTAAATGTAATACGCTAACGCCCATCTACTCTGGTACCTCAAACACGAGTCATACAACTGAGGTATTGTGGGTATTAGGCCACTACCCCCCCCCCCCCCCGGCCAATATCCCCCGGGGGCAAATATCGCCCATCCACCCGGCCAAGACTTTATCTGAAAGAATGATTTCCATAGCATGTTACAACTATGGATTCCCTACAGATATACGACTAGCAAAATTACAGAACTATGTCTGCCGTAAGAAGCCTTAACAACCAGTCTTCAATCAGTATACAGCAGCCATATTGATCTTTTTCCCCATACTAAATTTTTTTTAACATTTGGATTCGATTCTTGTCCATTTACCAAAAGTATTTTTTGTAAATGTTGTTGAGTGATGACGTGTGTGTGATTTTTTCCCTTTGTTTATTTAAATTTTATCATATTTTTATTATTTTTAGTTAAGATTTTTATTTTTAAGCATTATGAGGTTATTTATTTTTAGTGGCGGGAAAGGGGGGGGGGGGATGGGGTGGCGAGAAATTAGATTGGCTGGGGGGATAATTTTTTGCTCTTCAGAGTATTAAAGAAAGAAAATAAATCCAGGTTAATAAATTGTGGATGATTTTTTTTTATGTTTTGTTTTTAAGTACTGAAGTGGTCATCGTGGCTGAGTGGTCATCGTGGCTGAGTTGTGAGAGAGCTCAGCCTGGTTGGTGGAGGTTTGCGGATCTGGTCGAACCCGTGGAAAGGGGATCTTGACAAAGCCCCAGCCAGGATTGCCGGCCAGGGAGGGTAGCGTGAGAGGCTACCATGCTCCTTCAGTGGCTATGGGAACTATTCTAGCCAATTCTGGACAATCTTTCAGCCCCTACGATGATCGGATGAGGGTTGGCACCTCCCTTTACCAAATATTTCTTCTTCTCTAAAAGTCTGGTAATGTTCAAAATTTGAGCCGGTTCAGCCATACAAGCAGTAAGTTGCTTCGGCTGACTTAAGGCTCAAAGAAATTAATTTAAATTTGTTTAAATTCGTAAAATAAATTCGTATATGCCTAGCATAAACACAGAACTTTAATAAAATAAAATAATTTTGTTTCTCCAAAGTATGAAAGAAAATAAATCCAAGAAAAAATATTGCTGATTTTTTTTTCAGGTTGTTGCTACTGTTGTGTTTTTTTTTTTTTTGTATTTTTTTGGGGTTTTTGGCGGGGGATTATTGGCATTGGGGGGGGGGAGGGGTTAGCCCCCCGGGGGGATATTGGCCTAATGGATATTAGCCTCCAGGGAGTATTGGCCGGGGTGATTGCGATATTGGCTGGGGGGGGGGGGGGGGG
>JAHWFP010085656.1:27116-39078 GCA_023313725.1 Lithobius niger | reverse complement strand
AGAGGTTGAGAAAAAAAACTCGAAAGCTATCAGCTGCTTTGATAACAGTGGTGTCTTCTGCTCTTTGTTGCTAAGCTAACAAATGAAACCGCAACCATCTAATGTGCTAGAGGTCCCGAGTTCGATCCTGACCTCAGCCACCCCTGCCATTTACGGGAAGAGAAGGGCCCTGTGATGCCTCTTGCTCATGTCGGTTACGGCACGTAAAAAATCCCAGGAATTTCCGATTGGAATTACCTAGTAAAATTGTCTTTCTTGCCTTTTGGCGCTATGCTGGGTGCGCATGAAACCTACCAGGAAAGCTTAAGGCCCTGAATAAACATAAGATAAATGCAAAGTGATGCGACGCATGCAGCATGCCAACACCAAAATGGCCCCAAATGTCAAGCGACTGATGATATTGTTCATCCTACTATATGTGCGGCGTCTTTTTTACACCATTTAACGTCACGCTGCATGAGAGTTTAGCCATTCTGGCTATAATGCATGATGATCGATCTATCTCTTCACGAACGTGAAGCTGCATGCTATTCCTTCTGTCCCCCCACCACTGAAGGTTTATGAGCCACTTCATGTCATGTTTCATGCTTCCAAAGAGAAGTATTAAACATGCCCCGCTTTATTCTTCCTAATTGTAAAAACTTATCTGTAAACATCAAAGCCGCTTTTACTGAACCTCATGTTTTCTTCTTTTAGTGTTGTAAATTAAATTGTGTGTCCTGTAAAGTTTGTGTCTTTGGATCGTACAATTTTATTCTTTTCACGGTTATCTCTTTCAGATCATGTATTTCCGTGTATCCCATGTTTTCTGCTTGGTCATGGCCAGTGTATGGCTTCTGGAACCCGCAAACAGCCTTTTCCCAAACACCCTCAACGGCTTCCTTCAGGACGTCCAGCAAAACCCAGCATCCCTTCTGGCCCTTCTCGTCCTGAAGTACTGGCTACTCATCTCCTCTGGTGCCATCACTGTCACAGGAACAGCCATCGGCAAACGTGATGCAGCTGGACCATTGGGACCTTCTGATGAATTCTACTCTGCGCTCCTTTCCAAGGTTGATGGGGATCACTGCATCCCAAGACTGATCTGCGGATCTCTCGCCGAAGGAACCAAGGAAGGAGGCAATCCCTTCCGTCAGAAGATCCTCACCACCTTTGGGTAAGTAGATGGATTTATTTTGGCCTTTTTTGGCTTATAAGGGCACTTGCTCTTTGAAATACTTAATCCATAATAGCTTCGTTAGACTTCCTTGTCCGTAGCGTATGCCGGTGCAAGCGCAGTATGCCCAAGATCAGTTGCACTCAATTCTCAGTTGAGTTTATCGACCTTGAACCAAAGCCTGGCCACTTGATATACTGGGAAATCCAATGAAGCTCTCCTTCTGAGCATTTACGCTGCGCCATTTTAAGGGCTTCTTTTTGCCATATTGTGGAACTTCAGCATTGGCCTACGCTCTCAGTGATGCCATGCGCAATTATTCCTTGGCCTAAATATAATTCAAGGTTGTCTTCCTTAAACGGAATGTTGTATTCACTGGCAAATACCTAACCGTGTCGTTTCCAAGACTATACGTATTCATAAGAAAAAAAAAGAAAAGAACTTCAGGAAGTACGGTTACAAGAACGTACCTAGTAATATCACTCATTCAGGGTATTTGGCTTAATCCACTTTTTAATTTTCATTTAAAAATTTGAATTAGAAACTTATTACGTTAGTCGCTGTTCAAGCTGAAAGTTTGCTGTAATTGTTGATATTTCTTTACATGCACACAAACAAAAACCGTTTGAAACTAAAAAAAAAAAAAAACACCAGTAATGCATAGCCTTGTGGAATTGACTATTTAAAAGGTACATTCATCCCGGTTGTCTTTCCTGTACGGCTCAGTTTTGCATCATTACGTCAGACGGGTGTGAATGTTGCAAAGGCATTCATTTTCTTATCCCCCCCCCCCTGCCCCCGTGAGAAACGGTTTTGTTACATTCACTCTAACCTATGTAGAATTTGCAAAAGCTAGTTTTACGCAGGATGCTCGATGTAGTAAAAAGGTATCCTTTCAAGTGAAACCATGACAACTTCCTACTTGCTTGGATTTCGTTTATATGAACGAGTTTGTGGCGTTTGTCTTGTTTGGAAAAGATTTGTTTGTAAGTCAGTTCAAGCTCTAACAACGTCCGTAGATGCACTTCATTGAAAAATCCGTTGTTTGGAAACTTTCTGATTGGACTGTCGCCCAAAGACACAAAATGTATTCGTCTCCCCCTAAAACTGCACTGGATAACGAAAACGTATGTTACACCTTGCTGATCTCTGGTATGCCAGCAAACAAGACGATCACCCCAGTAACAGTCTGTTTTACAACAGTGTAGCAGATTTAGAGTTCCGGAATAATTCCTCTGTTCCGTCCTCCCTTTTCTATTGTTTGTCAAAGATCGGTTTGTGGTCATTTGATGTCTACATTTAACTTCCTCTTTTTTTGAGGCTGCTCAGGCATGAGTTTTGCGGGTGGAGTGCCTCATCGCAAAATCCCGAAACCGTGACGAACACGATTTAACGCTCCTCGTCAACTGTGAGACAATCATCATGGTAATTTGGCGGACAAAGAACACCCGTTATTAGGCCTAATCACTGGCCATTAAGAAACAGACAGAGCTAATCGTGAATACGAGAGAAGTTTGCTATGAAGCCGGCTCCAGACAGACGACGTTGTCGGTGTTACCGACTGTTGTCAACAAACCGATTCGGATTAGGGCGCCAATCACCGTTGTTATTGTTAGCGCCAATAACCGTTGTTAGTGTTTGCGACTTTTGCCAATAATCCGATTTGGATTAGAACGCCAATAACCGTTGTTATTGTGTGCGCTGCGTATCTTGACTCCTGCAAGTATTTTGTGAGCGGCAACGTCTTCCTGGAGGGGGTGGCTTTAATCGATGGCCGCCATTGTTTTTGTAACCATCTTGGATATCAACAAGGCACTCTGCTACTGAAAACGTACAATCGATTATCTGTGTTCGTTCTGCGGAGAACTCAAGATAGGCCGCCGACACTTATAATGTTTGCGACTTTTGCCAATAACCCGATTCGGATTAGGGCGGTAATAACCGTTGTTATTGTTAGCGCCAATAACTGTTGTTAGTGTTAGCGACTATTGTCAATAAACCGATTCGGATCTGGGCGTCGGCCATCTTGAAGAATGCGTTATATGAATTTTTCTTTTATGTGGTTTTACTCTTCCTTTTCACAGTCACCAAACGTTTGGCATATTGGAGGTAATTAAAAAAACAGTATTTAATGTTTTGCCAACAGTCAATCATAATTGAGAAAATTCAACATGTTCCCCCTCCCCCCGTTCTAAGCCCAATACGTGTACTGCCAACATTGGCCGAGATTGGGCATGTAGTCTGGTGCTTGTTTAATGCTATGCAGAGGAAGAGGTATGTTCGAAAATTCGTAATACACTTCTCTCCATCATAAAATTGTATTACCCACTAGGTTTACAGACAATTTGTGAAGAAAAGAATGTAGTTGACTACAAATCTGCAGTTAATTTTTGGCGCATGAGTTCACTAAGGAATTTTAGTGATCGTATTAAGGCTTAATATGAACCTTACTAAATACTTTTGAACCAGAAAAAAGCGTAGTAAGCCATGAATATTGCAAAAAAAACTGCAATTCTGTCTAGGCCTAGACTATACAAACAGTTCTGATTGAGACCCCATAGACACTGAGGAAGCTGGGTAATCTCTCATTCTACACTACATAGTAGAGCGGATTTCCACAGTCCACTTCAAGTTACCAAGTTTGTTTGCTTTACACCAATCTAGTTTTCAAATAAATAAATACGGATGCCCCCATATTTACTCTGCCTTTCGGACTTAAATGTCAGACGTCCTGAGCGGGTAATTGAACCCACGACCTTTGAAACCAAAATTGCCGAGGTCCTACCACCGAATTGGTTTCAAAGGTCGTGGGTTCAATTCCCTGCTCAGGCAGTCTGACATTTAAGTTCAAAAGACAACGTAAAAAGGTTTGCATCCGTATATATTTAACCCCTTCTTGATCCCATTTGGTTTTCCGTCTTGTTTAATCTTGTTTTTCTTTGTCCTGAATTAGGGTGTTTGGGCGAAAAGGGAATCCCGTTAAACCAATTTTTATTATCGTGTACGCAGTTTATCTTGAGTCCTGCAGTTATTTTATGAGCGGCTACGTTTTCCTGGAGGGGGCGGCATTAATCGACGGCCGCCATTGTTTTTGTAACCATCTCGGATATCAACAAGGCACTCTGTTACCAAATACATACAATTGATTATCTGTGTCGTTCTGGGGCGAACTCAAGATAGGCCGCGGACACTATAATTAATTAATTTATTTATTTATGATTTTGGAACATAAAGTTTTCGACACCATTACAGCTACAACACAAATAGAACCATTGTTGTGAACTGCGAAGTATGTCAAGGAATTTGCAATAATGCGAAAAAAATTCATATATCATCGTGAGTCGGAGTTAAACCCGTTCAACCCGAGTATATGGATTTGGCCTTCAGTGTACTAATTCAAAGACTCCGGGACTAATGATGACGCAAAATTTTTTTTTTAATTTGTCGGTATTGCTGCTAATTTGTTATACTTGGAAATTCACAGTGTTGGATCCGCTGGTTTTCTTTTCTTCGTTTTTAACTATTGTGTTTTTGCTTCTAATTTCATTTCTTCAACATCAGGCAATGCGGAACCAAACAGCCAAGTAACACGTTTAACGACTTGAAAACTTCTGTTTCTGTTGGTATAAATTTTCCTTCATAAACAACGTGATGTAGCCTCAAGTACACAGATCTCAGTCGAGATTGGCACACGTCTATACCCGAAATAACGTTATCCAATCATCTTTTTATTAACTCGGCCGCTATTGTTTCGATTTCAAACAGTTATTGCTTCCTCGTACGTGCTATACAACAAAACAAAAAATTAAAATCAAACAAGCAAAATATTTTCTCACGTTTTTCAGCCCCCCCTCCCCCCCCCCCCACTCATTCTCCTCCCCGCCCCGTAATCTCTGCCACTCCTTTTTGTCCTGAGGAATCCATCACAGTAAAACGCATTCCTTTCTAATTCTCATTTGTTTCCATCATGATACCAATTTTTTATGACATCAAGAACCTTTTTTTTTTTTACCATACAATACACAACAGCCCGGAGGTTTTTGAATGGGCTCGGTTCAAATAATGATTAGTATAGGCGAATGTAGGTTATAAGGGTCAAGATCAACCGCTCAGTTCCATCCGCTCTTCTTAAGTGTAATAACGAATTTGCAAAAATTGCCTACAGCTAATTTAGTCATAAAACAGCTAGTACGCCTTGTCGGAGAATGAGGTTTTCTGTTTTTTTTTTTTATAGTGAATTTTTTTCCCCCTTCTTATGACCAAAGAGTAATTCAACCTATACCGGATGTACAGATATTAAGAAACTCCATAAAAATTAGGCCAGCAATATTTGACATTGAAATAAGAACAAATTGCTGAGAAAAGATAAAAGTAGCACAATCTACGCTAATGTATGAAAAAAAAAATACGTCTGCCGCTGGTAAGTTTTAAACCCTGGACCTTATAATCTTAATTTAAAATCTCGAGAGGCGTTCATTTTCAAAAAATTGTGGGTTTCTACTCCCTGCGCAGCAATTTCTGCACTAGGCATACACTTCCGGTCTAACGAGGCATCCATTAGTGTATATAGACGACTTCCGAGAGGGCTGGGACAACTTTTAGTTACAGAACAGTAAGTTTTAGTGGACAGCACAACTGTTTTTGCTGCTGTTTTTTGCTTTTCGGCCCCTTTATTAGCATCTTTTACCCCTTTTTTTCCCTTTCAAACATTTTTAAGCCTTTTTTTTAGGCCTTTACTCCCTTTCTAAAGCAATGACGCACCAGCAAATTGCGGCACAAAAAGGCCATTTTTTTAAATTTTAAAGGGACTTAATAAAGGACAGGGACAATCCCTCCCATCTCCTCCCCCCCCCCCCCGCCACCGTTTACGTCGCTGCAGTCATCCCTAAACATATGGTTGGTATACAAAATTATAGAAATTAAAAAAGGACAGAACGGAACCAACATTGTGGTCCGCCAAAAATAACAACACTGAGCAGAAATAACGGCAAAAAAATGATAACAAATGAATAGCAATAAAAAAAAAAATCGAACCATCGTTAGTCCGGGAATTCAACCTTGTGTTTAAATATAGATTGGCTAATGATTTTATTTTTTAAATCATGGCTGCTGGTTACTTGTTTACCTGTTCACAATGTTTGCTGCAGCAGTGTGTTCTTCGTCTACTACGGTACTGAATTCGTTTCTTCAACACCAGGCATTACGAAAAGCAAGATGCTAACTTCTTCCACGTAATGTAAATTTTCGCAATTATGTACACGTCTGTTACTCTGCACAACACAAGATTTCTCACTTGTCTTTCTTTGTAACCCACAATTATATCGGTCCCTATGTACTCTTTATTAATTTGTATCGCTTACTGTCAATTAACTTTTACTAACGCAAAATATACTGAAGTTTAAACAAGCAGGATACAATGACGTACAATGTCAGTTAAGTACATAAAACGTAAGCTTTGTGCTGTGAAAAGGTTCGATAGGCGTCTTGCTCCCGGCTGTACATCTACAAACCCTGGTTCGATCCCGGTGAAGGGAAGTGCATGCGTACGGGTTTTTCTCCGGTTGTTTCCCGTCCGTTGCACGAGGGTTTCCTCCGGGTACCCCGGTTTCCTCCGTCCTGCGACAAAAAACAACTGACACGGTGGTGGTACCTTCCACTCAGCATCTTTCGCTTGGGCCTTCAACAAACTCTTAGCTTATTGCCGGCACCTTCTGTTCTATTCTGAAAACTTCCATAGATTCTCTATCCAAAACAAGACTATATTGATGAGGAATCCCATCAAGTTTTTTGCTACTTAAAATTCTGTCGACAAACGTTGAATTAATTCCACTTCAGTTATCCAGAGGTTACCCTCAAACTCTCAAGTGAAATACGTGTTGTTAGGAGCATGTATTATTTAGTTGGAACGGACAGGACAGCGTTGTTTACAACAGCGTGTGGCCCATTAGTTTGTGCTAATAGGGTACTTTTGAAAAGACCCTATAGGAGGTTAAGTTGTTTGAATATTTAGAATTGGTGATCTAACGTGATTCAGTTCTTATTTTAAGCTCAGAGTTCGCCCTAGGTTTTTGGAATAAGCTAATCTGATCGATGACTGTAAAAGGGAACTCGGCAAAGTCCCTGCCACCCGTCTGCATGTGAGAAAGTACTCAGGTTCTTCAGCAGGTATGGGATGTATTCTGACCTATTCTGGACAGTCTTTAGATCCATGGTCAGCGGTTTCCCGGCTAGAACTTCCCGGTTTACAAGGTTTCCTTTACCAGACTTCTTTCTACTTTTAAAACGTCTATACCATGCGCAATGGTTGTTTGCCGTGACGTCACCGTGAGTTAGCCAATGACGAACGAGAACAACGGCTGTTTGGCCGTCTGATTGGACTAGCCCAGTCACGTGATATGCACGTCACAGCAAACAGCCATGGCGCATGGTATAGTAGGGTTCAAAACTGAGCCAAGTGAGCCACAAGTCGCAGTTTGTCGTTAATTGAAGTTCTTTAAAAAACAATGTTTGATTTTAGGACTGTTTTACTTCAGATGAGTCAAGGTTCAAAGACATTTAACTTAATCTCTTTGAATTTTAAGTTATCTGAATTAAAATAGTTGTTCTAAAATAGCACTTTTTGTTTTCCCTGGACTTACAATTAACGGACAAACTGCCACTAAAACTGGCATATTAAAGATATAATTAAAGATATTTAATTAAAGATATTAATAAAAAGGTTGTATCAACCCCAAAGTTCTTTCTCGAATTCGAGACTTAAAGTAGCGATATGATATAAAGATGGCACTTTTTTTAATGAAGCGTGGTATGAAGCAGACTCATGGTTAAACATGGTTAAATATGGGTAGTCTTGGTTAAACCACGGTTGGTCCAAATTAACCCATAGTTAAAACCATGGTCACTGAGAACCATGATAACAGAAAAACTTTTTTCATGGTTCAAGCCGAGAATAAACCAAGGGCAACGGTGGTTTAACCTTGGACAATTTGTGCTATTTGTCTGTATTCAGGATAACTTTCGAAGCCATTGTTCGATTCCTTTCAAATTTCCTAAACTCATTCTATACCCTACTTGTGGATAAACGTATGTAAATCAATAAAATAGGAAAAAAGATTGCAGAATTTTTACTCTTTGTTATCAAAATTATTCAACACATTAATGCTCATTTACGTAAATTATTCAGAAATTAATGCACATTAAAAAGACTTGCGACATAAAACGAAACCTAAAAACACGCGCATCATGTGTTTCGGTGTTAATGGTGGAAGACCACTGAATGAGAAATGTAACCAATTCACCAACCGGATGAATCTTAACGGTTCTTTTTTTCTTTCACCAATTTCAAAACATTGCGCTGTTTTCATTCACTGGACTCTGCGTCTCAAGAAATTATACATTTTAGTCACAAACGCAGCGGCGGCGGCGGCGACTACAACGTCTATAAAAAAAAACATGAATATTCATAACGAATCATACGTTCTGCTAACCCACTTGATCTTAATATTACATGCTGCATGGAAAAGCCATCCACTAGCCAACGCAAACTACAACACGTGACCGCTGGTTCGGGTTCGTCGCCCCCTCTGGACAGCCGGGGGCAGTCTTGACCCTGACGAGCGCAGACGAATCGACCAGACTACAGCCGTACCGCAGCAAACGCGAGAACAGCATAGCCTACACATAGGCAAGCAAAACATCATGCTTCGATAGTTTTGATGCCGTGTGTGTGTGTGTTGGTTTACAGTTCTACAATAATTCGGGTTCTTCACCTATATCAGCATCATATTAACATCATTGGCACGCAACGATTACGTTTTTTCTTTTTTGTAGTTGTAGTTCCGTGTGTATGTGTTGTCTTTTAACATCATTGTTGATCGCGAGACACCATCTGTTCACGTTGAGCGATTCTGACCAAATTTGAGGGCTGATCACTGAAGCGCGACCAGATGGGATGCCCCAAGCAAGCTTTAAGACAGAAAAAGCCGGTTTTTTTCTTCTTCTTCTCTTATCTCGATCTCTGAGCTGTAAAGCGTTGCGGCGGTGGTTTTATATTTTTTTTTTAAACTCTCCAATAAAGACGTCTACGCGACCATTGTCTTACACTCAAAAATGAATGATCTCCGAAGTTATTGTGTGTTATGGTGTGAATGGAGAAGACATTACACAGACAATGGCGGGTCAGAGGAGGGCTACGCAGAGTAGCCTAAAGAAATTTGCCAAAAGAAAAGGGGAAAAAAAAACAACAACGGAGGAATGCAGCAGTCCTATAGGGCATTGGGTCAAGTCTCAAAAACTTATGCGAAATCGTCCACGTGGGCTAGTTAAAATGCTCTGAAGGCTTTACAGCTAAAACCAGACCAGTAATTTGAGTTTGCAGGCTTATACGAAAAACACAGCTTCACTTGCAAAAGCAGATATGCGCAAGATTTCTAACAGAGACTACACAAATTAACGGATGGTACCGGTAATTTTTCACGTAATGACTTGACCGATGAAGCTTTGTTCTGTATTAAAAACATCGTTACTCAACAAATTAAAAAACTTAAACTGTCGAATTCCATCTTAATGTTCGGAAGAACGACACTTAAATTGTAAAACGCTTTTCATTTCAGTTTGGCTGCTGCAACTCGTAAAATTTCTGACGATAGCATGCATAACATGACGGGTTGACGGACGCAAACTGCGTTTAAAGACTGTTTCATGTTCTCCTTAAACGTTTCTGCGCTGCTAATGCTTTCACCCTCTTACACAGGAACGTTTGGTCTGGCAATCTTACTCGAAAAAAAAAATCGTTGAAAAACAGCAATTAAGTCCTTTTGATAATCCTCGGATTAACGATGTAATCTGAAATCCTCCAATAATTAACTTAAGACCCTTTAATTTTGAGAGTGCAAATGACCTGTAATTATTTATTTTAGTCTTCCTTAATTGCTTGGGATTTTAGAAAATAAGCTGATCCAAAACACAATGATTCTTGAACTGCTTTTTGGTAGAAAGCTTTTTCATCGAAAACTGCCTTTATCTGAATGGTAGTCTTACATGGAAAAAACAACTCTGGCAAAATCCCTAACAGACCTGTCCTTCAGACTCCTTCAGAAGTGTGGGCTGTATTATATCAGAATCAGATTCTAGACAAGCTTTCTGCCCTTCCATGATAAGAGGTTTCCCCGATTTATCCTTTTGCTAGCCTCGTGATTCAGGCATTTCTGGTGAATTACATAATTAAGCTAGTTAAAAAAAAGCGCACTAGGAATTTTATTAAATTTCTTCGGTGAAGAAGATAGGCCTTTATTTTCACGATTCCTCCCCTGAAACAATTCGTAATTCATAACCTCAGTGTAGTTTGTCTAAAAAATTATTTTATTGCAATGTAGCCTTTCTAATAACATCTGGATTGAAAAGAGTTGAATGCTTTAAAATGAACACCCACAAATTTTGCAGAACGGAACATCAAACCATTTAGAAACAATAGCAAAAAAAAAAAAAATAGTCGGGAAGACTGAATATAAAAAATTTGAGTGAAGATGATGGGTCGACTCCACAAATTTGCATCTTGGCATATTTATTAAAAAATGCAATATTTCTGCCAACACATGGGGGCCATCATCAAGCACATAAAATACGGAAAATAGTAAAATGGCGGCTTAGGAGCTTAACCTCTCTTTTTCTGTGTTTTATATGCCTGATGATGGACCCCATGTGTAGGCATAAATATTGCGTTTTTGAATAAGTGTGCCAATTATTCAAATTTATGGAATCGAATCATAATCCTCGCTAATTTTTTAGACATAAAGGATTCTACCCTTCACTCTTTGTGCCTCACTGAAATATTGATGTAATGTTGGAGATTGTCCGTCAATGGTTATCAACCATTAACTGTAAAAAATACTTTTTTAAAAAATACTTTCTGATTAATTTTCTTGTTGAGTGATCAATGATGTCTGCTTAATTTTTGATATACTGCGATTGAAAATTCCCAAAACTCCTTGCTAAGTATTATTGAGTTACGATCTTACATCCACAAAAATAGGGCAACACGTGGAAACCCTGAAATCAATCAGATAATCGGTTTAAGAGTTATCGTGCGTACAGCTTGACAGACAGACAAACACAAATAAAAGGTGAGAAGCTCCGTATCTCTGCTTCGCATCGCTTCACACCAAAAATAAAACGGAAAAAAAAATTGCTCCTCTTTCTGTTCTCATTCAGAAAATTCGATCACTACGAAAACGAAATAAAAGTCGAACGACCAGGCGAAATAGTCACAAAAAAAAAAGAGAGCGAGAAAAAAAAAAGTCGCATTCTTGAGCTTGTCCCAAAAAATAATAATCATACACCGTCATACTCGCTTACACATATTTCTTTCGACTGGATTATTATTATCAGTCCGCGCTTCAACAGTTTATTACCAATGTAAAAACGGATAAATATATGTAACGACTCTCGGGTCGGTTGCTTACACTCCGGCATGCATCCGTCGGCTTCCATTAATAATTGCTTTCAAACTGACCTTGCTCGGCTAAACCTACATGGCAAAACTCAAAACAGGTCAGACAACCTCCGACCAATGGCAGCGCAAGGGCAATAACACGTCATTAACTTCGTCTTCTTTTATGTTACGCCGTATTTCCTTTTTTTTTTTTTTTTTTTTTGCACACCACGTCTAGTATGTGCGTTTTCGACTTCTTGTTATTTCTTCGTTTCATATTTTACTTCTTCGTACGATTAAATTATAGTATACAACGCAGTTAAGTCAGATTTGTGTGTTTGTGCGCATGTGCGTGCGCATACGCGGACGTAGGCTAG
>JAHWFP010085656.1:0-27106 GCA_023313725.1 Lithobius niger | reverse complement strand
CCCCCCTGATAATTTGTGTGTGGGGCTGGTCTCTTTTTTGATGTTTTAACCTTTTATGTATGTCATCTCTGTGAAGAAGGAGCAAATCATAGCTACGAAAATAAAAAATTGTCTGGGTGAAAAAGGTGGTTGTGAGTTCGTGCCTTGTCAGAGGACACCTTTTACCTCTCTAAGATTTTCCCTTGGTGACTACCAGCCTTTTATACGACGGCAAATGTCACCCTGGTGAAGATTCTCGTTGGTCAACTCCCTTCTTGAATGTGCGTGTTGTATAGTGTGGGAAAAAATTTACTCAATGCGATAGAGAATGAGAAACTTTTATGTAACTGTCTTACGGTTTTAACCTGTCGGGTTCGCATTTTTCACATTCCAGTTGTTGTCACAAATTCTTATTGTATGTTTTTTTTTTTTTTTTTTTTGTAGTGACAAGCCCTCCGCCGACAGCCTTCCCAGTCCCAAGTCTCCAGTCTTCGTCTACAAGTATGCAGCTTACGTCGGAAAATTGGCCCCAACAGTCGATGCCTGCAAGAGGATGTTTCCCAAGTGCAAGCAGAGCATCTCAGAACTCGAGAAAATGGCTACCCTTGTTTTCGCTTCCAATGTTTGAACCCCTTCCCCCAACCCTTTCTCTGTCCCCTTTTAACCCCTGTTTTGGCGTTTTATCCATTTTTATTTTTAGGAAGGTGGAAAGAAGAAAAACCCATTCATCCCTTCATCTAAAAAAAAGTGTCCCTGCATGCTAAAAAAAAAAAAAAATAAGCACAGACCGACTAGTCATTAAAACCCCCCTCTCTCTTGGAATGTACACAACCCCAGGAGTTTGACACCTCCGTTTTATTTAACCTAAAGGCAGTATTAAATCGGCGTATCACAGACTTAATACGCTATCGTGTGATAGATTTAGGAGTTTAGGTCACTCGATATGCATAGGGGGCGCTAAAGTCCAACAGTGCGGTGCCAAAATGCACTTAAGAATGATTCTAGCGATATGCGCAGGCGCAGTTCCTTCTTTTGTATTAAGAGTCGCTTATTGGTTGTGTGCTTTCCAACAATTTAGCATTTTTGCTTACGGGGTAACGTCGCTGTTAACAACACCCACAATAGAAGCTCAATTTCAGACTAATCTTGGTAACTCTAGATGGTGGGTTGGTTCTTGATGGAGCTCGGACGACAAGGTGATCATCCCCAGAGACGTAAATCCAGATAGTATGTTTGCCCGCGCAAATGCAATAAAGGTGAACGGTATACCGTAGACACCTCACGTCTCGCCGTTAATCAGTTCACACAACAAACACCTCCGCTGGCCCAGAAAACACCAGTATCTAACGAAATTCAATAAGCAGCCGTTTTAAGCGCACTGACGATGGTTGTTCAAATTCGCTCTAGAAGCATCAACTCTATAAAATTTAATAAATATCTGGAACAAGGACAATAGATAAAATATTAAACACAGGTACGAACCCATTGGACATATCCCATTTTGCGTGTAGGCAGTTATGTTCGGCAAGAATTCGTGTAGACATATGCTGCTTATCGCTTAGTCTTGCCTGTTCCCCATCGAGGAAATGAACAGTTGTCCCAGTGTCCATTGCTTGTGTAGGTGCTCAATGCCAGGCGTGAGCAAGTGACCAGCAGCATATTTCTCAACAACTAACATGAGTAATTCTTACTACTTAGACAGCCACAACTATTTCTTTAAAAATTATCTTTTTCTGTTTCAATCTGCGGTTTTTTTTTTTGTTTCATTCCAAGCCTTCCGAATAACAAAAGAGTAAAAAAAAAATTCTTGTATAAAAAATGTCGCCTTCGTTATGGGTTTTATGCTAATATCTAGAGTTGCTTTGTTTCCCTTTTTTTTCTTATTACTGAGACATACTGAGTAATACTGAGACAATTAGCCGAGTATAGTAGGGAGGCTAAGTTAATCTTATTTCAGATTCTTATCGCCCTTTTGAAGTAGGGGTTTGAATTAGTCGTCAACTCGGAACACCGATTTTGAACGAATGCAACTTATTGAGGTATTTCTTTAAAATTTCGAATTAGCTTACAGATTCGATGTATAGAAACCGTACGCTATTTTGATAATTACATATATTAATTCAAATAATTTTACGATGTTTTGTCGAGCGGTTGCTGCCATCCTTTTTCAACTGCAAAAGTATATATTATCAGATTTGGATTTGATAAAGGCTGATCGCAACCGAGTCGAAATATAAATCAACGTGAATTTTTATGTTTTTTTATGATCTATGCATCCATTGGGATAACCAAAGTAATTAGTGAAAAAATATTAAAAATACTGATTTAAAAAAAGAAACTATACCCTGCTAGCTGTCTCTAGTAACCAAATAGAAACCTTTTTTTTTGAAAGATTTACCTTTATTCCAAAGTCTTATATTATTCTTTGCTGTAGTGAGTATTGTTTATGTTTTTATTCTCCATTTTGTCATCTACCTCTTCACCTCCTTTATACCACTGATTAATTGATTTTTATTAGCCCTTAAAGTTTTCCCTCACTACAATAAGTAATAATTATTTTCTATTTTTATTTCAATTTTCTTTCATCCTATCACTCCATAATTAAATAAAAAATACTGTGTTTGTTTGAAGGGATTTCATTTTTCATGGAGTTAACGTTGACTTTTAATAATTCTCACGTTATTGTTGAGAATTAAAAATCATATAAGGGGAGCGCTGTAGAATCGACATGCCTCTTGCTTATGGCCTTTGTCTGCAGCGCTTTATCGTTTATAATGATTTTGATTTATTTACGGAAACATAAATGGCCAAAAGTATTCTAGTTAATAAATAAACAATTTGCCATAATTTTTCCGTAAATACAACTTTGCTTATCCTTTAACGGGATGGCAATGCTAACTCTTACGTCCTATTTTTACTAATATATTTTTTTATATACACAAAAACTATTTTTATGCGCATGATTTTAAAGTTATAGGCCTATTTACTTAATATTATTTTTTAAATATTTTATTGAAGAGAGCAAATATTTTGATATCAAAATTTACATTTTATTCTGGTTCTACAAATTTTATAAAATTCTTATTCTTTTGTTTTATTCTCACATTGTTGCTATTTTTCTACACCGTTGCTGTAGCGCTCTAGTTACAACAATGATCTTATTTTATTTTTATGTTATTATGATTTGTTTTATTCTTTCGTTTTTGAATGTCCGAATCGATTTGGAAATGTATTTTTATGTATTGTTTATGTTTGTGTGGAAGTTTTTTTTTAATTAGTTTATTTGATAAAATAAAGAGCTAGCTCAAATTTTTACAAATT
This sequence comes from Lithobius niger, assembly GCA_023313725.1. Classification (NCBI taxonomy): domain Eukaryota; kingdom Metazoa; phylum Arthropoda; class Chilopoda; order Lithobiomorpha; family Lithobiidae; genus Lithobius; species Lithobius niger. The sequence continues at coordinate 23,806 of JAHWFP010085656.1, read as the reverse complement.
TTTGTGGCCGTTATATTTTCTTTTATTTGTATTTCAAAACAGACTTGCAACAGCTTGCGTGGCTGATTTATTTGTATCTCTCCATCTTTACAAATTCATGTTTGGGATACATTTAAGCATAATTAGAAAAAAACGAAAATAAGCATCACAAGAAGTTAATGATCAAAACTAATTACATTCTTTACAAATCATGACAAAATAAGGATTTATTCTGCATTTATTCCATACGTAACGTGAATAGGTATGAAATAATGATTGGCCTGCAAAGATAATTGTTGACTGATGCCAAAGTGATTTTTTATAATTTGCAAGATATGCAAAATAGGATGCTACGACGGCATTTGTTTATATGCATAAAAACTCTTGGAAGCAAACAAAAAGTTTAAGGGATTAGATCAATCGTTGGCTCTGCTAATCATTGTTCTACCTCGAGAAATAATCATCGGATTAAGGTTTGGGCATTCAAGGTCTAGTTCGACGTTTATTCGAATGAGCCAGCCCGGTTTGGTTCCCTTTGCTTTTAAAAGATATAGATCTAAGTGAGTTTGTTCGGCACACGTTCACAAAGGACTTTCCGGATTTGCAGGACCTTCCGTATATCGAGCACTGGTCGAGAGTAAAGCCCTAACCAGACTGGCTGTTCTCGGCTGTATGGCATCGTATGATGGTTTACCAAAGACGTCAATATCGGTCACTAAACGCCACACTCACTGTTTTAGTGCAGCAATTTTGGTCTTGTAGGCACGCAGTAATACATCGCTTAATACGAAATTTTCTTCCGTCAGGTTAGGGGCTTTAGTCTAGACTCGTAGACTTCGTGGACCATTGGCTGATGTAATTTATAACATTAATTTCTACGTAGTTTTCTGTGAATCTGCCCAGGGCCGTAGCCAGGGTTTAACCATACCCACAGCACAGGCACGACCCGGGATGCCAAAAAAGTTTGAACTCGTACTTGAGGGGGAAAAAACAATGGGAAGGGATTTTTTTTAAACAATATAATCACTTTATTTTCTCATAGAAAAGAATCTAAAAATAAATCGACTAGAATTCACTAATTGTGCAGTTACCAGCCATTCTCACTTTACTGGCCAGTTCTCAGAAAAGTCGTCGGTCTCGTGTTTTTACTGGATATGTTAAATGTTGTAAGCGGGTAAGACACTGCTAACATCGCAGGCACCATTGTTAAGATAGGCATCACACCTATAGAAAGGGGTTGCTATCATTAACCTGAGTCGGCACAACAATCTTATAAGGTGCTGCTATACATAACTTTCCGGAAATGCTACCATCACTATGCATATTAAGAACGGAAATAGTTTAAAGGCAGAACCAAAGACTATCGCCAAGTCGAGAGGTTACAGATCAGATTAGATCAGATCAGATTAGATTAGATTAATTTGGAAGTGATAACCCTAACGGTTTATGCCTCAGTCTTAACATACAGCAAACAATACGTACTTCAAACAATCATTACTTGAAACAAACACACAAAATTAGTTCGTAAGGCATTAGCACTGCCTATTAGAGTTCGTTTGCGCACGAGAATTTCAGAAAATTGGACAGGAGGAGGAGGCGGAAATTTATTACCGGGACCACGGCCCAAATTCAAGCGCCCACTCTAATATTAATACAATACACTACCATGAAACCAACTGCACAGAGCAAACAAAGCAAAGGACGCGGAGGCGGCGGAGCGGCTAACAATGTCAAAATGTTACAATGCTGCAACATGTAACAATAGGGTAACAATAGGCGAGGCGCACAATATCGGATTATAGCTCACTCGAACAAGATGCAACGATGGTTGGGTGCCGGGAAACTAAAATTGTAGTTGTTTGAGTTAGCGAGCTCGTTGTGGAGAACCAACATTAAATGGTCTTGATTTTTCCTTAAACCTTCAAGTTTTAAACCGTACGGTGCGAAGTCTTAAATTTTGAGGCCTTCAAAATTGGGCGGCCGACATGACCGAATGACTTATTTACTTTTACAATGCGGGCTTCGGGAAGCCAGTTGAATTGTTTCGGCGATTGTTGCCACGATACTGAAACAATCCAGAATCAACTACTCATCGAGATAACGCATGCCAAATCCAGAAATACGCTAATGTGTTGCCATCAAAAAATAATCATGGAACAAACCTTCGGCACCTAAACATAAGAGTATTCATTTCTAAAGTTCCGTTTTTTCGAAAACAAAAATCGGAGGACAGTGGACACATATAAAAATGGAAGCGAAAAAAGCCAAAAAATTAACTGAGCAAAAAACGGCTTGCCGTGTAGAAAAAAAAACATTAGAGCTCGTATCCCCATACTCACAGCCCTGAAGGTACACGAATAAAAACGAATTACAGTTCACTCGAACGCAACGAACTATACTTTGAACTCCAATTCGCAAAACGTAAACCCACAAAGACACACAAAATAGACGCCATAAACAGCAAAACGCTACAAAATTGAAAGATAAAAATGCATACACAAAATGAACACAAATTATAGCTCAAATTATAGTTCGTTGCGTTCGAGTGAACTCTAATCCGTTTTTATTCGCGTATCTTCAGGGCTGTGAGTATGGGGATACGAGCTCTAATGTTTTTTTTCTAAATGGAGAAACCGTTTTTTGCTCAGTTATTAATTACGACCTTCTCAATAAAAATTGTTAAGATGTAAATGATAAATAACTTTAATGTTACAACAATAGCCATCATGATAGAATTTTACCCACCGCACGTGATATGTGTGGCGGTCCTTGCTACGGTCCTGAATCTGCCATTTTTGAAGTTACTTTATTTAAGATTGACTAGGCGTTATTCCTTGTACTAGCTGTTTTCTCGAACGACTAGAATGCTGTGAAAGTGACCCCTATATACATGGAATTCCAACTGGGAAAGCTGTTTCAGCACGTCCTGTTGCGGGTTTCAAGGAATACTTAAAAAAGCTCCCTTTCAAAAAATTTGGGAGACCGGATTCGTCTTCCCTAGTTTGAGCTACCTTTTTTAACTGCTTATGCATAATGCATAAAGCAGTTATTGAAATACAGTCGGGGAGAAAAAGGGGGCTTGCGTCGTGAGCTATTGTTAAATGACGTCACGTCCCACTCCAGTGGTTTGTTTGAACGGGTCATGCTTATCACTTTTAGCATCTGGCCAGAAGTCACTGAAATACTAGTCGATTTTTCATGATTTCGATTAGAAGACGTGCCAGCAAATTGTAGACGTTGTTATTGAAATGTTTATGGTTAAATCGTTTGCATATGAAGGGTTGTAGGTCCTTGACTAAAAAATTTTGCCTATTATGTTTCTGTATGAAAAAAAAGTTGAACCGGAACTGGCCCAGCTTATTTCAGGTTTTGACAGCATGCACGGAAAACGGGAATTCTATCTGTTGTTGGGATATTGACGAACCACTGAAAAAAAAAATGGCGGCTACTTTACGGTTCGTCCGGAAGGCTGGTATTGGCAATTCGGGTAATTGTGTGGCTCCTGCTAATCAGGTAATTATTCTATAATCGATTATTTAGTGTAACAGTTTGTTGTAGATCAATTCAACAAACGTGTTAGGCAACTGGATAGTGCATACTAGGTGCGTAGCTAACGGCATAAATGCAGAATTATAAATTCATTCCACGATCACTTTTGATAGTAAAATAAACAAGAGAGGGAACAAGTTTACTTTACTTGGCTTATGGAAAGAATAAGGGCTCCTCACCGATTGATCTCTCGTTGGGCTAGAATGACGTAAAATGATCAACTGAACAATATTTTCCCATAAAATTTTTGGGGCAAAGGCTTCGTTGGCCGTCAGAAATTAATGAAAGCCGCACTCTTTACGCTGACGGACGAGAGGCCGTTTTCTTCCCATGTTACCAGCTGATATTTTTTTCCCGTAAACAGTTCAAATAAGTGGGTTGTTATTGTCAGTTTCGTGTGGTTTTGTTGTTATTGTCGGTTAGGTTAGGTTAGGATCCGGCTTCGGCATTTCACTTGAGGTAATGAACTGATTGGGGTTTGGCGTTTCACTTGCCGGACTTTCGCCCAGTTTCATGCTTTCCGGCGCGGCGTGGTGCTAATTTTGGACCTTCACCACGGCCAAACGGTGAGTTTGCCCCAAAAATGGAAGAGGAAAACATCACTCAGCAGGTAATTTTTATTCCATTAGAAAAACGGACGAGAGTCCGTTTTCATCCCATGTTCCCTTTACGCACATGGCCCGAAATTCGAAAAATGAGGGAAAAAAACCTACCATTAATTTTCACGGAAAGCACTACAAATTGATCTCAAATTACGGAGACTCGTTAAATCGTCATTAACATAACCCAACCAATTAACTGCCCCAGTATGAAATGCCAAACCCCAACCAGTTAACTACCTCAGTATGAAATGCAAAACCCCAAAATTACCTAACCTAACCTAACTGACAATAACAACAAAACCACATCAATACCAGACGAAACTGACAATAACAACCCGCCTATCGGATCTGTTTACGAAAAAAAAAACATAAGGTACCCTGCCAGTCCTGCGAGCGAACGCAAACACCGTATAGATGTACGGATTGTGCCGCTACAACTCTAATGTTTTAAGTCGTTTTAACACATTTCCGCGCTATAAAACCGACTGTCTCTTCGCTGCCATCTGTTATCAAAATAATTTTCCTCCATCCCTGAGTAACATTGCAACCTCGGTTAACTTATTGTTTATCTTTCACAATTAAATCAAAATATTATATTTTAATTGTAACTTGTCTAAAATAAATAAACTATATCGTGACAATGGGGAAGAAAGTTCGTGAAGGAATACCGCTCCTTGAATAATAAAAAAATAAAAAACTGAACAAAATAATCTAAATAGGCCTATACTAAACTAACGAATCGTGTTCACTTGTTTCGTTTTACAATCAAATGTAATACAACGTTCACTTTATTGCTAATATAAATTAATCAGCGACCATTAATTATACCAAAGTGACGATTTTCTTTAGGCTGTTCAAGAAACGATTTACAATTATATTTTCATAAGGAGCTCGCAAATAATACTTACACTAATGTAAAACTATAAAACCAAAAGGGGTGATATCATACAAAAACTCCATGTACGTAAAGGGACCCACAAGTTTTCGCCATAGAAAGTAGTGACCGATGAGCCAAAATGGCTGCCACCAAGTTTTCTGTCCACAAGCTTGTCGGTTAAGCTTCGGACGTTCGGGCCACAAACTTGGTGGCAGCCATTTTGGCTCAGATATCATTACTTTCTATGGCGAAAATTTGGTGGGTCCCTTATATATATGGGGGTTTTGTATGATATTTAGGCAAGAAGAGCTCTAAGCAGCGATTGGCTGCTGTCTCTATGACGTAACAATCGGTGTCCTTAATGAGGGAATAGTGTTAGCTGCATGCACACAGCATTCTTGACTTCGTGATACAACGCATCGTGTACACCGGAAGAAACTACGTACGTATGTAGCACCTTGGCCCTTCTTGGCAAAATTTCATCCGTTCTTCTTTTATGTTTACCGATGCAACAGGTAGGTTTTACCAATTTGTTTACCGATGTAATGGCTAGGTATGTTACTTCTCACCCATTTTGAAACTCTCAGTCCTCTTATAACAATACAGCACGACGGGATCGCAACAATAAACGAGGACAAGGAGTGCTGGGATCAACGGCGGAGGGCTGGGATCGTGGATCCTAGCTCCCGTTTGTGTTAAATGAAAAGTGGAAAAAAAAAAAAAAACAAATGTAATAAATTTACTGAAACAAATAAAAAACATAACAGATAAAAAAAAAAAAACCAACGTTCTAATTCACGTTACTCACAACATTGCAACCACTTTGCAAACGTTGGTTTCCATTAAATGACAAAAAGGAATAAAGCAACCGAATATAATCAATTAATTGGAACAATTTTCGAAAGCAACACCACCTCAAACGTAAAAAAAAAATCTTTCAAGAATTCTTGTTTGTTACAACATTGCAACCGCTTTCAAAATTAAACGTTGCTCTTATAGTTACGTTGTAGCATTGCGTCTTAACGAACATTCTACACAAACTTTCTTCTGGCTAAACGCAACAATATATTCCACTCGCGCTCACTTGCGCTCAACAATGTACGTCGGACTGATAGCTTCAAAACTGGTGAGAAGAAGGATATCGCCCGCTTTCCTCATGCTGGAATCCAACAATGGCTCGGGCGCTGCGAGCCCTCGACATTGTTAGATCCCAGCACTCGGAAAGCGGGCGATATCCTATCTAGACACACGCTAGTGTGTCGCCGCCAAGTAACAGTAGATCATCCCATTGTAGACACCCGATTGTTAAAAATTGATTGTTAATAATAAAAAAGCGGCTCACTAGCAGACACGTGTCTCGTTAACTGTAAGCAACTGAAAGCATATTTTGGCATGTTGAGGATAAATCCCAATGCGGCAGAAATGTTGCAAATTGTGGAAAATGTAAGGGGAAGGGTCACAGATTAAGAAAAACTAAAATTTAAAGGACGAGTGTCCACCAACCATAGAAAAAAAGATGCGTCAATAACGCTGGTTTTATGTTACTGTCTAGCTAGCTAGCTGGCTAGCTGGATTTTTCCCATGTTAAATCCCATACATTTTTGCTCATGGCTAGCGCAAAATTGAGAAGGCCTACGTATTGTACCTGAAGTTTTGCACACGGATGCATGGTGATCTGAGGATGGTTCATTTGTTGGTTTGGGGGTTGTAGGACAAATGCGTGGGAGGGTTTTGAAATTCGCCACCGGCGAATTTAAAATTCGTTTCTTTTCCTAGTTGCAACCAAAGATTTTAAGCAACAATGGCTTGAACAATCAAGACTGGTCCTTAGATTTATTGTAAAAGCCTGGACGAACTAAAAACTGAACTGTAACGAAGGACAAAATAAAGAAACATTAACGTTGCCGTGGATTGCGTAAGAATAAAGGGATGCACGTTAGATAATGGTTACGAGCATACGAGCATACACGAGCTAATGGTTTTTTTTTGTTAATAACCCCAAAATAAAATGCTTCGCGTTCTGCTGTTTTAGTAACAGCGACCTTCGGGGATTTCTGCGTGACTAAATGTGAACGAAATCTTGAAAAATTAAGGGGAAGGTGCAGGGATAAACAAAACAACTGAAGGGGATGCGCTGATTGAGTGAGCAAAGTGAACGAATTCCGCGATTGTTAGCCAGTGTGTGCAAAAATGGGATTGAAGCATCTTAAACAGACGGTGTAACCTTACGTACGTTCACAGTCAAAGTCTGTGTACCTTACGTAGTTCAAAAGTTGTGATATTCACCCAAAACCAAAACTGGTAGATAAACCCGCCAAGTTTCTAAAAACGGTCAGCCTTTGAAGGTAGTGATATCATTCCATCAAGGAAAGGCCGCCAAGGTTAATCCTATTAGCCAAGTTAAGCGCACCGAATAATACTTTGGACGTTACATGAAAACTTGAAGATTGCTACCTCTAGTAGCAATCTTCTAGTTTTCATTTAAGTTTCGAACTATTAGTATGTGCGATTAACTTGGCTAATAGGATAACCTTGGCGGTCTTTCCCTGGTGGAATGATATCACTACCTTCAAAGGCCGACCGTTTTAAGAAACTTGGCTGGTTTTTCTACCAGTTTTGGTTTTGGGTGGATACAATACCACACCATAAAATGCTACTCATATAGGATAACCAACAGCGTCGAGTGAGTTCTGCCAACAATCAACGAGTGGTGCAGCCACGAGTTATTGTTGCCAGAACTCCCGAGACGCCGTTGGTTATCCTGCGTATACCATTCGCATATTGTTCGAGTCGTGGCTGCAACAAACAACAAATCGTGCTGACGTTCTTTAATTCAGAAGCTTAACAAGGGAACTGTGCGTGCAACAATGTTTACACAAAGACAGCATTGTTAATGCTTGTTTGGTGAAGGGTTCTGTACTCGTGTTTATTAATTGTAACTCGATTCCGAAAAACCCCATCACCGTTCATACCGCGGAAACTCAACGACGAATAGCCCCTTCAGACAACCTCTCTTAAAATTTTTTTTAGGAGAAGTTCTTTGAAGGCGGGTTATTCGGCGTTTAGTTTCCGCGGTATGAACGGTGATGGGGTACTTCGGAATCGTGTAACAATCAAGAGATAAAAATAGAGAACCTTTGTTGGCTAACTGGGTTATTGGTCGTTGTGCGATGACGGATGCTTTCGGAGTCTTGAACCGTGATGCGGTAAGACAATAAACGTGTAATTACAGGAGGGAGAGCCAAATGGGCTCCATTTCTGATAAATAAACTTGTAAACAAATAAATAAACAAATTAAAAATAATGAAGAATACGACCATGACGTATGCTTGCGTGATGACGATGACTTCAAAATGTTGAACAACAATGCGATAAAATAAATTTTTAAAATAAAAAAATATGACAGACTGTTGTGTCAGCATGACTAGCATTAAAATTCTCTGGAAGGCAACTGCCTTTATTGGGTAGGCTGAGAGCTATCCACCAAATAAAAACAAACAAAAATGTGACAGATGGTTGTGTCAGCATGGCTAGCGTTAGGCTTCTCGGGTAGGCAAACTTCGTCGGGTAGGGTGAGAGCTCACAGAGAGTTAAAAATATGGGTTGTGGAATTCAAAAAAAACACACACTTGAAGCACTATGCATATGACGGGCAAAGCAGTACCTTATATTTCGAAGCAATAATATACAGTTGGCTTCATTTTTCGAAGGGCCCCTAGCACAAGACCAGTGCTTCGAATCGGGGCGTCAGCAGACGTAATTTTTGTTACATCTGCTGACGCCCGACTCGAAGTACTTGTCTTGTGCTAGGGACCTTTCGAAAAACGAAACCAACTGTATATTATTGCTTCGAAATATAAGGTAGTGTTTTGCCCGTCATGTGCCTGTTTCTGTTGTTTTTTTTAAGTTTGAGAGCTATCCACCAAATAAATTAAAAATATTCAAAAATATAGCAGACGGTTGTGCCAGCATGGCTAGCATTACACTTCGCTGTGAGGCAGCCCTCATCGGATAAGGTGAGTGCTATCCACCAAATAAATAAAAAAAATAATCAAAAATATGACACACGGTTGTGTCAGCATGGCTAGCATTAGGCTTTTATGGAAGGCAACTTCATCGCGTAGAGTGAGAGCTATCCACCAGATAAATTAAAAATAATTAAAAATATGACAGACGGGAGTGTCAGCATGGCTAGCATTAGGCCTCTCTGGGAGGCATCCTTTATCGGGTAGGGTAACAGCTATCCGCCAAATTAACATAAAATGTGTAGGAATAACAAATAAATATTACTCATACATTGGTTTGGTTACATTACTCATACGTATAAATAAGTATGAAAACAAGCAATTAATAAGCACAAAATTTGCTTCATCGGGTGGCAACCTTCATCGGTTAGGATGAGAGCTGTCCACCAAATTAACGTAAAATGTCTAAGAATAACAAACAATTATACAATACAAATAAATTAAAAATAAACAAAAATATAACAGAGGCAACCTTCAGTGGGTAGGGTGACATCTATCCATCAAATAATTTGTTTTCGTTTTTAACCAAAATTGATGTAGAATTTACAAGTATTGAATGGTTGAATGGTTGTGGTTATATTCCGTTAGGTATTTTTTATTTTATTTTGTTGTGTTGTGTAACCGTATTTCAAATGCAAATAAATTAACGTAAAATGTGTAGGAATGATAACGAAATATTACTTATAAATTGGTTTGGTTATTTTACTCATCAGTATAAATAAAAATTAAAAACAAGCATTAATAAGCATAAATTTGCTTGTATCGTTGCATTCTAGCTTGATTCCGAAATACCCCTTCAGACAACAATAAAACTTTTCCTTCGACAAACTTTCCTTATTTCATTGTTGGCAGAACCCACTAGTGGGTTTCTGCCGACAATGGCTTTCTAACAATGGTTCATTGTTCGGAATCCATGACCATAACCATGTGCGTGTGGCAAGCACTGGCTTCCTCTATTCACTTATTATTCCTCGCAAAATCAAGAGACACTATCCCTCTACAAAATCTATGAAAGTAGTGATATCCCCCCCAAACTAAAATTGGTAGAAAAGGCCACCAAGTTGTGTGCGAATTGAAAAATAGTGATATCACACTGCCACCAACGTTCAACAGCCGAGCTGATCCCACCGACTAATACCGGAAAACCTAACCATTCCGAAAGTAGCAAAGGTTAGGTTTTTCATTTAGCTTTTACAGTGATAGTCGGTGGGATTAACTTGGTGGTTGAACATTGGTTGGTGATGTGATATCACTACTTTCCAATGCACACACTTTTGGGTGACTTGGCGGACTTTTCTACTCGTTTTGGTTTTTTGGGGGGGTTTTGTATTACGTTACGTCGACCTATGAAATCTTGTATACCCTTGCTGATTTAGTGTTAAATTCAGCCAATAAACATCGACAGAAAGTGATAAGACAACAGTAATTTCCGAAAGCTGTAGCATTCTTATCACTTGATCGTTTTTGATTGGACGGATTTAGTACACGATTAAGACAACAAATTTCTGTGAAGAACATTCTCATCTTAATTTCGCCCATCGTTACAATAAGGAAAATGAGTGTGATATTTAATTGAATTGAATTGAATTTTTATTTACGTGAATCTAAGGACCTTAGTCATACACTCAACTCTAAACTTAATCCTAAACCGTAAACCTAACAACCGAACCAACACCGGCCAACACCAACTTTACACCAACCAACGATTACAGCTACACAAAGGCTCAGTAGTTACCCAACTAACCAAAGACACCAGTCCACCTCCATCAGAGTGAGTAGGAGATAGCAGCAGGCACCAAGACAGCCGCCACTCTTCAATAGCAGCCCGGACCCATCAGCACACGAACCGGCCCGTCGCCCTGCAAAACCCTATAACCGCCCGGATGGACTGTAGCGTAGTAACAGTATGAGGGGGCACACCCAACGCCGTGCACAGTGACCCCCCGCCACCTCTCAGGGGCTGCCGTCGGCACCAAGCCCAGCGCGGGCATGAGAACAGGAAGTGGCTGACCGTTTCATCCCCTGTGCCACAGCTACAAGCCGGGGTCCTGTACCATCCCATCCTAAACTGGTACTCCTGCAGCAACACATGCCCGGTCCTCAACCGAGAGAGAATCCTCGCGTCCCTCCAAGACAGACGATCAAGAAGCACTGGTGCCGCGACCGTGGGATGTATGTCCGCAAGAACCCGACCCGTGGTTCCGTGTGATATTTATACAAACATTTCAACAATTGCATTAAAGGAAACAAGCGCCTTACAACTCCACTCGTCCTAAGACATCTGTATGAAAAACATATCCAAAAACCGTATACACTGTAAATCAGGGAAAAAATGGGATTCTCGACCATTAAATCTTGCCTAAATGTTGCGTTGTACTGATGTGCTGCTATGCAATATGGTAAGTCTGGTAGAGAGAAGTATTTTTAGCTGCGCACAGTTCAATGCAGTGCTAAGACACACTCAGCCTGTACTGGTGTCTGTCTGTCAACAACTGGTTCGAAAATCAGTAAACCTGCATAACCACTCTCCCCCCCCCCGGACCGCGGGGGGGGGGCGCCCCCCCCGGGTGCTGTAGCACCGGGCCACAGACTGAAAAAGGACCTCAAGGGTCCCTCACGGTCACAGGAAAAATCAAATACGATACTATATTAAATTTTTAAAATATTAAAAACATTTTTAAAAATAAAATAATAAATCGTTACCAAATACTTTTATTGTTTTTCTCATATTTTTTCGGGACTTCCCCGGGCGTCCCCCCGCGGGGGGGAGGAGGGTGGCACGATAAATCTTAAGCACCAGGCCTCTACAGGGCTTAACCGGCCCTGGAGTTCGGTGATATTAACTTTCAGGGATCAAAACTAATTTAGAAATGAATGAGAACGTATCGTTAGAAGCGCCGTCCGTACATTACGTCATTTCATTTTTGCCTTTAACTACATTCAGGAATTTTACGTTTTTTTTTTTATTGTAGCACTAAGAAAAAGCGGAAAACTTGCAATGTATTTTTAATAACTAAGGGTTCGTGAGAATGGAATGGTCGTATGCCCGGTAATTTTCTCTTTCAAATGTTATACTAATTAAGTGCATATATTACGTCATTCTTACCTCCCCATCCCACCTTTCCCATTGGTGTATACCCGTTTCGCTGATTCCGGTTTCGTCGAAAATTTTTCCCGTTTCGCAACGATGAAGGCGCTATGTCATCTGGAGACGAATTGGGTTGCCAGTTCGAATCCGGGTCAGGCCACTCCGACGAAACATAAGAGCATACAGGTGACTTGTACTACGTTATTTCTAGTTTATCATTCTCGCTGTTTGGCTCTTTCTCGTTCCTTTATCTAAGTTACAACGATTTGTGCCTATTGATTTAAGCTATAGTAACGTGATGCCGTTTTTTGTCCAATTTTAGCCTTCGAAAAATTAAGCCAAGACTTGTTTCGAAATATGATGTACTAGCTATCTGATCTTAAATTAAATTTGCTCATTTTCTCTAAAAATGTAACTCGCTGGGGTTATAACTAAAATCCGACGACGGGTGTCAATTTCAAGCTAATATCGTAGGACAGCCACATTTGTGCGTGGAAGCTTTTGAGAATTGTTGTTCTACATCAGCAACACACTCTTCCGTAACCTCGCGTCACGCTCGCTAGCTGGCAGAATTTTGGATGTAGAGTCAGTGTTTTGCGCGCCATCTGCTATCTGAGATTGGTATTAAAATTGCCTCGCAACCAAAACTCAAACTTCATACGAAATTGTGTTAACAGCAACTCGTTCGCAGAACATAATTTGTACGTAGTGGCTGCGTATTGCCATCCCACTTAGCCAAGTACAAGGAATAGGCCAGAATGATTGTAGAACTCAGGATTTATTTCGGGGCCACGCGGTCTGGCCTTATGAAGATGTTAGTCAGTGGTTCCAGGGATGTTAGGCTATAGCAGAGTGGCGTCCTATCTGAACAGTTGTTGCGGTTACGTCCCGTTTCGCCAAAAAGAAAATCGAATAAAAGCTTTTGATTAAGCGGTAAATACCGTTTTGCCAAATCTCGTTACGCCAAATACCGTTCACGAAATTTTAGGCACACGAAATTTAAAACGTGATTCCCGCGTAATGGTCAGACATTTATAGACAAACACCAGTTTTGCAGAATAATTTTTTTTTCAAATTGCGTACTTCGCTCGCGCTGCCGCGCTCGCTGCGGCTAAACACATAACAACAGAAACGGCAACTAATCACAAATTACTTCCAATTAAGCATGCATCTTTAACTTCTGCAGTGTTAAATGTTTGTAGAATATTTTGATTCTGCGAAACGAGATTCAGCAAAACGGGAATTCCCGTTTCGGATAGGGTGACTATCATGTGTATAACTAACTATTATTAAAAGAAAACCTTGACATTGGTCTAATGACGACCAAGCATTCTGAACAATATTCAATGTACACGCTTTTCCGTCTGTATTGCCAGTTTTCAAAACGCAAATAAAGCAACTGGTCTTATTCTACCACTGCTTGTCTCTGTCAAATGTTTGCCTTTCAAATTTTCATTTCATAGAAATAAGGTATTAAATTTTGTGTACGTAAAATTTGTCAAATTAAATTTGGCGTAACGGGATTTGCCCTTTAGGCAAAAGCTTTTAATCTGCTTTTTTTTTTGGCAAAACGAGATTTGGCGAAACGGGAGTTCACCGTCGCTGCTGGTTAGGTACTAGCGCCAAGAGTGAAGCTTAAAAGGGGCTGCAGAGTCCTTTTATACCAAGAGCAGCTGCCAGATCCCACCACAGGTGGAGCAATTACTTGCTATAGTAGTATCCCATGAGCCTTCTCAACAAACAGCTACCCTTAGCGGCAGGCAAGGCCTGAGCTACCTTGACCACTGATCTTCAAGGGCGTGACTATACATGAGAGTACATTGCATGACTGAAATACAATATTAATGGTAAGGATACATGGAATACATAACAAAGAGCCACAACATCAAGGTATTTGGGCCAAATAGGATTATTTGTGTTCCTTTGCTGTTTTGACTTCGTATCAGTTAAACCTACCGTAAACGTCAGACGAGTACGTTTTTGTTTTCTAATTCGTGATACGTTGGCATACCAGGTTGGTCTCCTGTACTCCTTACTAAAGGGAAGTAAAGGGAAGAAAGGGAGAAAGGGAAGTAGAGGGACGGATCGGAAGACGGGAAAAGAAGGGACAAGGGAGAAAATGGGGAAAAGGGGGCGAGGGGAGGGAGAGGACTGGAGGACAGGGGGGATATTACAGGAAGAAAAATTACCCGTCACCAGTGAACAGGCAAAACCATCCTTCAAACCAAACACCGGACGAACGCAGCGAAACAAAACCATTTGCAAAACAAAATTCCGAACGAATTCGGGTACGACTGCTATCTATATATTAAGTGCTGTGTGGTTAATGAAGGACCACTCTGGCGTTGCTTATACTTTGCAACTTATGCAGCACAATTTATTTGCATTAAAAAAAATATTGTTCCTCTTCCTCATAGACAACCTTAAAAGTTGAAAAGGCCGTTAATTCGACTATTTCCGTTTTTACAACAGGAATCAGGTTGCAAAATTAGTGGGACGAATTGTGACAAAATACGGAGTCACCTAAAACCTTACTTAAAGAGGTGCAGGTTTTTGGGGCCTGAAATATCAGTCAGTCAGTATGTGATAGTAGTGGCTAGCGAAATGGCTAGTGTCTATGCAATAGATATCCGTGAAGTAGACCGGGTTATCCCGAAATAATTGATCGTCTGCGAGAAACGGAACAGTCCAAAGATCGAGGGGTGGCGATTTCGCACGAGCGCTAGCGCGAGTTCGATTTCGTCACCCCTAGATCTTTGGACTGTTCCGTTTCGAGAAGACGATCAATTATTTCGGGATAACCCGGTCTAATTCACGGATATGTGTTTTAATGCTAAGGTGTGACGTCGAGCCAAAATATCTAGTTATTTGAGATTAAAAAAAAATTTATTTTAAAATTTTATTTGTGAATTATGACGTGAATTCCTGAACTCAAACTTCCGGTTTAAACTTCCTGTCTGCGAAAGTCTCCCGTACGCGAGGACGCCCCTATATCCAGTTGCAGTCACCGACGTTTGTGTTTAAGGTAAAACCGTATTTTTTCTACTTTATTAGTTTAAATAAGATATAGCGTATAAAATGCGCTATTCGCTTGAGTCTCGTAGGTTTTTAGGTGTGTTTTAGAAGGTGTCAGTAGGCTAGTTTTCGTACCGTCGGAACGAAAGTTTGTCGGAGGGTTGGCTTGGACTATTCAAGTGGATGGGGGTGGGGAGGGGGCTAGCATCGTACGCGAGGTTTTTTTTTTTTCGTGTTAGTGCGGAATATGTCGCCAGGTTCTCTTGAGTATCGTATGTTTTTAGGTATATTTAGGTGTGTTTACAAGTGTCGGTAGCCTAGTTTTAGTACTGTCGGAGCGAAAGGTTGGTGGATTGGGCCATTCCTCCATGGGTGGGGTCCTAGCATAGTAGCCTACGCGAGGTTTTTTTTTTTCGAGTTAGTACGATAAATGTCGCAGGTTGCAAATGTGCTTATTTATGTTGGTTGAATTTGTGTTGTGTACGGTAGTTTTGCAAATTATGTCACATGGTAGAGCAGTGGTTGTGTGGAGCGCGGAAAAAGTGTTAGATTATCAAAATTAACCCACGGTCACGTGTGTGGAATTTCAGATTAACTGTATATAACGGCTACACTTTTAGCATTGGGATGTATTGGCGTGACGTCACCACCGTGCATTAAGTATATTTAATGCACGGTGGTGACGTCACACTAACAAATCTCAGTACTAAAAGTGTAGTCGTTATACAGGGTGTACGAAAAAGGTCTGGTCAAACTTTCAGGGTGTAGTCTATGATCAAAAGTAAGACTAAAAAGTCCCATAAACATGCGTCCGGAAATACATCCGCTTTCCGTTACAGCACCCCCAAAGTTAGGGGTAAAACGTTGAAGTTTTTCCATATCTTCCCACCAAATATTTGTCCAAACAACTACAACTGACAAATCCCTCTTGCAATTTCATTACTTCATAATGTAGGTCGTAAAACTTTTCAAGATGGAGGAAACTGTTTGACATCAGGGCGTTTTGCTCTTTTTGTGTGATTGTTATTGTGAACAAGGCCAGAAAATGTGGTATTGGCTGGAAATTAAAATTTGCATCATTCTATGCGACTTGCGACTTTTTGCCCTGTCAGGGAATATCCGTCTGCTTAAACATACAATGTGATTTCCGAAAGAAAAACTCTAGGAAAGCCCAATAAAAACATGATTTAGTCTAATATTAAACATTAAAACACCAAACAAAATAAACCTACACGCTGCAAAACATCAACATTTACACGAAATAGAGCCAGTTGTTGTGCAAGAATTTGAGACTCCTATTATACAGAGGATAAAAAGTTGCAACCCCCTTATATATAACGCGATTAAGCTCCCTCCTCTCTGCAACCCCGCTATGCCCGGTACAAGGAAGAACGCCAGAAGGATGGTAAATTCAGGGTTTATTCCAGGGCCACGCGGTCTGTCCTCAGGAGATGTTGTCCAATGGTTCAAGGATGCTCTGATCAGGGCTACTAGCAGAGTGGCACACTTCAGGAAGAGTTCTTAGCTGGTTAGGGACTAGCTCCCAGAGTGAGGCTGAAGGGGGCTGCAAGGCCTTAAGTACCTAGAGCTGCAGCCAGTACCTGCCACTGGTGGTGCAAGGTACTTCCTGTACTATATCCTGGTATCCCATGATCCATCTCTGCTAGCAGCTACCTCTAGGGGCAGGCAAGGCCAGAGCCATCCAGACCACTGATCCCCAGGGACTGGACCATACATCAAAGTACATAGCATTACTGGAATACATCAATAAAGATACAGAGTGTACAGAATAGATAATATGGAGCCATAGCATCAAGGTAAAGAGGCCCACTAAGGCCCTAGCTTAAAGAGTACGAGGGAGCTGTGGAAACCGTCGTTGCAGAGGTCCCGCCCTCGAAAAGAAGCGCCCTCGCTTCGCTAAGGTAAGTGAAAATTATTTATTAAGCTAAGCTATTTTATATACACAATAATCAAAGTTCTCAGAAATTATTCAAAAATAATACCAAGAAGGCGCGCATTAGCAACAAGTTAACATTAAGGATGCTATGGGGACGTTTAAGCTTTTTATCTGCTAATAATTTAATCGTTTGACTGTTCCAGCAGGGTGACATTACTTACGCGTATCAGTAACGTTTTTTGTAAGGTCTGGGAAATCTTTGAGCGTCAAAATTCAGACATTATTCCCGTAAAAACCCGCTACGCAAACTTAATTACTTGAACATTTTCACGAAAATTATGCAGAAGCAAAAACGATTTTTCAACATTCAAAATACAATCACAATCAATCAGTGCAAAAACAGTCAAGGAAAAAAAACTAAGTGCATGATGCACGAAAATTCACTTGAAAAATTGTAACCATTAACCATCGGTTACTATTATCATTAGCTAAGAAAGATTTTTACTTCAAAATCTTAACCGTCAAAATCGGTTGTCAAATATCGGTAACAACGCGTGTCAAATGTGACTAACGCGGTAACAATCAGCTAAGTTCAACTCGCAATTAGTTTTTAATTATTTGATTCAAGTATTGTTATCTTAAACAATTAACATAATCAGTTTATTGATTCATCAATTAAAATAATAGATTCAAGAAACTAGGGAACGGTCACTAAGGGGAAGCGTGAGAATTGCACGTGAATCACTTTCATTCTGAAAAGTTCGAAGATGGCAGCTGCCGAACCTCAACTGCTTACCATGGAAAATTTCCAAGCTGCTTCAATTGACTTGGCGAATGAAATTTCGCTAGTGAACCTTGGTTATCTGTATACAACATGTTTTTCTTTCAGTTTACAAGCAATTTCACGATCCGCATGCGAAATTATTTTAGATCTAGCTACTGCTGGCCGAAAGAAGACCCAGAAGAAACACAGTAACTACTTTTAGATTTAAGTTTAAAATTCTTCGGAATCTACTTCACTAACTGGGTAACGTTCACCTTCAATCTGTTCACGTAAATTATCTATATGATACACATAACGAGAAATAATACCCGTATTAAGATCTTTAAGCTGATAAGCTACAGGACTAAACTTTTTAACAATCTCGTAATTTCCGATGTAAATTGGTGCCATTTTCTTCATAAAATAGCGTGATTTGTCACTCTTAGGGTGATTTCGTACGTAAACTTTAGTTCCTACCTCAAATTCTTTACCCGTTTTATGTTTATCTGCCTTTGCAGCACGATGTAATTTAGCTGCTTGACGTTTGCGTACTGCTCTCCTAACTATTGCACGCATGCGTGAAGTTAAGTTTAAGATGTGTAATGGGTAATTAACTTCGTCCGTGTGTACTTTACCGACAGGGGCTTCGGGCATTCGTAACTCCCTTCCTGTTGCCAACATACTTGGGGTGAAACCCGTCACCGAATCAGTTGCTGAATTTAATGCTAACTGTAGTTGTTTCAAACGCAAATCCCAATTTCTATGACCCGACTTTTCGTCTTGCACGTAAATTGCTAGCGTTTTTGTTAACTCTTTCATCCACCGCTCAGCTAGGCTGGACTTAGGTGAATAGACTGACAGAAATCTTGCTTTGATACGCCACTGTAGGCATAAATTCTTCATTATTTGTCCTCTCAAATTATTGGAGCTGTCGGAAAAAATTTCCGCTGGTACGCCATGCCGTGAAAAAACTTCATCAATGAGTGCCTTTGCTATAGTTTTAGCTTCAGCGTTCCTTAGGGGAATTAACTCAACCCAATGACTCCACTTATCAAGCACCACTAGGATGTAAGTAAACCCATTTGTACTCCGTACCAGTGGGCCTTTCAGGTCAAATACAATACTCTCCCATGCTTCCTTTTCCGTTACTATCATCGTTTTAGCCTTCTTACGAGTCTGCTGCGCCTTATGGACCTGACAAACTTTACATGTCCTTACGTAATTTGAAATCAACTTTGTAGCACTCATCCATGTGTACAAATAAAATATGCGTTTTATCGTCTTGTAAACACCCATATGAGGACCTGTAAACGTATCGTGTACTAGCTGAATGATTTTCTTTTGCAGCGAACGGGGCACCAAAATTTTCAAATTCGGCGCATCTACAATATCTTTATTTACATCCACATAAATTATTCCGTCACTCACAATTGACTTTGGCTGGTATTTCAACACAAATCTATGAACCGAAGGTGAATCATACTTTATTTCCTTCGTTTCTCCCTCCAAAGCTAATTTTAATGCTAACGTGTATTTATCTTTTAACGTTTCTGCTTTAATCTGATCCAGCGAAATCTGTTCAATATCCAACTGATTACACAAACAATCGTTGTTAAAAACGTAACAATTCTGACCCGTTCGTTCATCCATAGCCGGTATCAAGATTGGATTAGTGATAGGAGTAAAGTCTCTTTCAGATTCGTATCGTCTAGACAATACATCCGCGATGCGATTCTGTGAACCTGGGACGAAGCAGATCTTAGCGTCCAACTGAGATAACTCCACAAGCCACTTCGCTAAGCGTCCCGTGGGCGCGCTTACCTTGCTTAAAACCGAAAGTGCCCTATGGTCGCTAAAAATTGTTATTACACCCCCTTCTATGTATCTACGCCACTTACGCACTGCCCAAATAATACTCATTAATTCCTTTTCACTATTAGAAAATCTCTGCTCAGCAACTGTCAAACGTCTAGAGATTATATCTATGGTTTTCTTCTCCTTAGTGAGTGGATCGACCTGATATAAAATTGCTCCAGCCCCAGAGAAGGATGCGTCTGCCATAATTATCCAAGGCTGATTGTAATCAGGCGCTGCTAACAAGGGAGCGTCTACCAACATTTTCTTAATTTTCTGGTAAGATTGTTCCTGCTTCACCTCCCAGACAAATTTCGGCGTTTTACCTTTTAGCACCGCAAATAGAGGCGCTGCAATAGTTGAATATGACATCACAAATCTACGGAAAAAACCCGCCAAACCGAGAAATTTTCGGAGCTCATTAATGCTTTTGGGGCGCGGCCAATTCTCCAGAATTTCCTTCTTACTAGGGTTCGGCAAAACCCCTTCACTCGTAACCTTATAACCTAATAGGGTTATCTCTTTCTTACAAAAGTCTGTCTTCTTTATGTTTATTTTGAATCCTTCACGACCCAAAATCGCTAGGGTGTCTTCGATCGCCATCAAATGCAATCGGAACTCTTGTGACATAATCGAGATATCATCAAAATAGCTCTGTACATTCAGATAATGTAGAGGGGCGAGCATTCGTGAAACTGAGGCACAGAAGAACGCTGGTGCTTGTTTGATACCAAACATAATTTTGAGCGGTGTAAAATTTCCGAACGGGGTGCAAAAAGATGACACCTCACCTGCTCGTTTCGTCACCCCTACTTGCCAGTATGCTTCGGTCAAATCAAACAGAGTAAGGTACTTGCTCTTAGGGCACCTCTGCACCATATCCTCAATTCTAGGGGTTGGAAAGTTTTGCATCTTGCTTATTTCGTTCAATTTATTGTATGCGATCACAAAACGCGTGGTGTTATTCTTCTTGGGAATGATAAACGCCGGAAAACACCATGCACTCGTGCTGGGGACGATAACCCCAAGCTCCAGCATCCGATCTACATGCTGACGTAATTGCAACTCTTTAAACTTCGAAACTGGATAGGGCTTCAACGCGATTGGTGGGTGATCGCCAACATCAATATCCATAACTGGGCTTATTAAACCAATTCTCGAACTGAACACAAATCTATATTTCATTAATACCTTGAACAACTGTTCCTTTTCGTCATCTGTTAAAACGTCACTCTCATTTACTTTATTACGAATGTCTTGCTCTGTGGCACAAAACTCATCTGGCTCAATGGATGTAGCAGTTGCCTGGGACTGATGGACTTCGCCCATACCCGGTTCACGATTTAGCTTGTAGATTTTCGAAGGTTTATCCTGCCAAAACCAAGTGTTCGATGCGAAATTTGGCTGTAAACCCGTTGACTGCTGAAAATCTACGCCAAGGATTACTGGCTG
The DNA here is from genome assembly GCA_023313725.1 of Lithobius niger. Taxonomy (NCBI): domain Eukaryota; kingdom Metazoa; phylum Arthropoda; class Chilopoda; order Lithobiomorpha; family Lithobiidae; genus Lithobius; species Lithobius niger. The sequence goes on along the minus strand of JAHWFP010085656.1, from coordinate 2,705 downwards.
GATTGTGTTTTCCATCAAGATCAGTGGAAAAGTTACAGTTCGTTGCGCAATCTGAAACGTAGCCAATACGAAACCCGGACACTCAACGGAACGAGTATCGGCAACTTTAACCCGATAAGGACGTTGCGTAAATTCACAACCCATTTTTAGCAAGTCATCCTTTAGTGAAATATTTACGTAAGACATCGTACTTCCACTATCGAGTATGGCGTCTGCATATTCTTTACCGAATTTAAGTGAAAAATATGCACACGGTGCTGGTGTAGGCTCAACAAGATCGCCTAGACAATTTCTGTTAGGAATTGGTCGGTTTTGAAAAGAAGACACGCCATTTCCAGCTTCACCGACTAAAACTGGATGGCTTTCGGGTTTTTTTGGCACAAATTCCTGTGTATCAGAATCCAACTCAATTTCATGAAGTTGTGCATTAGTGATTCTATTCGGAGGACGACCAATAGTGGGATTTACACGACAGTTTTGTGTTTCGTACGACGAATTTTTACACTTTGAGCACCAAATTCCCTGTGCACGACTACCACTATCGTTATTACTACTACGACCACGGCTGTTTAAAAAAGTTCGTCCATTTCTGCGGTCATTGCTACTATTTGAATTATCGTTATTGCTGCCGTTTTTCCGAACTGCAATCTGATCTTGTTGGTGATTTGACCTATTAGGGCAGAATTTAGAAGTCCACCCACCCATATTACAAATGTTACAAGTGTACTTTGCATCGTATTTAGGCAAGAAACTAGTGCTGTTATTCCAATTACTTCTACCACGATTTCTACCATTTCTAGTGTTACCAACATTTGAAACTCCAGCTTGGATTGGACTAGCCTGTCTTCTTTGAATCATATTTTCCAAGAAAAGACCTTGCATTTTAAAATCTATCAAGGAAGTGAATTTTCTTGACATCATAGGCATGTGAAAAGTCGAATTCAGTGTCTCCAAAATAGCCTCAATTTGATCAAAATCACTGATTCTAGCACCTGTGTTTTGTAAAATATTTGTGCATTTATTAAAATGCTTAATGAAACTTTCATTTTCTTGCATTCTCATAGTTCTAACCTTAGCAATTAGGTTATATCCATGTGACTGTACTTCAAACTTAGCCAAAAACAAGGTTTTAAAATTCTCCCAACTAGAAAAAGGTTCATTTGCCAAAAACCAGTCAACAGCATCCCCTGTCAACCATGATGGAACAGTTTGGTGGATAAATAATTTCTCGTCAATCTTCCTAACCTTTAGAATTCTTTCCAATTTCATAATAAAAGCTGAGGGGAAAATTTTGTCATTCAACCCATTAAATTCTCCAATTTTCAAAGCTTCCATTTTAGGCAAAGGTATTGACATTTCAACAGCTCTTTGGTAATTATTCTGTGATGAACAACTAACAACATTTGAACTACTACCAACTAGATTACTGCTAGGTGTCATAACAGGTGAACTGAAAACATTAGTTGTTGAAGTTAATGGTGGCTTAGGTGCAATATCAGCTGTACACACCGGATTCGCACCTCCCCATAAAAAATTAACTACTGAATCCAGTTTAGCACTCAAATCCAAGATGGCAGAGTCAGTAGAATTACTAGCTGAAAAAGGTTGGCTAAAATAATTTGGCACATGAGTAGGCATCTGAGTTGTTACTTGGCTTGGTCCAGGCAAGGGTGCAGAATAATTTGGCATTGAAGATACAGTTACCGAAGGCTTTCCAAGCATTTGGAACACAGGGTCGTTTGGTAAAATAGAACATGTTTGAACCTGTCCAGAGGGGTCAGTCCATGTTAGGGTTACTGGAATAAGTTGCTGCTGCTGCAAACTAGCTGTAGTTGTTACTGAAGCTACACAAGCAGGAGGAAAAGGAGGTGGAAAAGGCAAATTCACATTTGAAGGCATGCCTGGTACAAATGGAACACCTCCTGTAACACTAGTATTACTTGCAACTGGTGAAAATAATTGTCCAACATTTGGTAAAGTCAATGTAGGGCTTGACACACTAACATTTAGGCTTGCTGAAGTAGAACCTAGACTCACATTAGGTGTCACTTGAACATTAGGGCTAGCTGTAGGAAACTGAGCTGCTAATCTTGATGGAGTAACCCCTAATGGTGATTGCACAACTTGTGGAATAATAGGGGTAGTCATTTTAGCTGCTTCTTCCCTTCTAGACCTTTTCCCTATTTTATTAGGGTCCCAACTTAAACTCCAAGAGTCAGGGTCTAAATCCGGCTTAGATCTAGTAGACCTTGGCATAAAATCACACAATACTGAAAGTCTTAAGGCCTATAGGCTATGGAAAGTCACTTCAAGGCTAAAATTTAGTAGCCTACACAAATCAAAAGTAATCAGGATAGTTTCAGCAAAGGTAAAAGTCAAAAGGCACTAGCCTACATAGGCCCACACAAAATCTTCCAATAAAATAAAAAAGCACTGACTGATCCAAACTAATCTCCACTGCAATATAAAAAGTTATTGCTATCTCAACACAGTTCACAATACTCACAACTACTCAGGTTGTCTCTTGGTTACTCACTGAAGGCTGGGGTCTCAGGTGAAAATGGAACACTCAAGATGGCTGCCGGCATTCCAAAAAGGCTTCTTGGTGAAAATTGAGTCCTTTCCTAGATGAAAAATGGACGGCCGATGCACCACTTGTGCAACCCCGCTATGCCCGGTACAAGGAAGAACGCCAGAAGGATGGT
>JAHWFP010085655.1:0-28800 GCA_023313725.1 Lithobius niger | reverse complement strand
CCCTTCCAACTTTTCTCCTAATCAGTTGGTTCTGAGTTTTTATTTTTTTGTGTGCTCAGCATACAGATTTGACACTTTCAGTTGTTTTGTAAGCAAATGAAGGTAAGGTCGAAATCAAGTTGTGTCCTTTCTCCAGGTTAGTTTACACTTCGTTCAGCAAATTTCGGAAATTGTAATTTTGAAATCGGTGGTTTTGAAATTGGCTTTGTCCGAGGAACAGTATACACTATATTCTTTTCATTGAGAATATACCTTCATAATTTTATAACAACAATTAACCAATGGGAAGCCAGCAAACGGCAGCTACCAGCCAATCACCCCTCCTTAACAACGATTAAACGACCACACGGTATTTTATCAGATTAAACGGTCAGCTTCATCCCTCCATCTTGGTTTTTACGATCGACTCACGTTTGAGTTCTTAGAAATGTGACTTATTTACCTAATTTGGGTGGAGACTGATCGCCGCTGGCAGTGGTCAACATCACAACGGAAATCAGTAAGCACAACAGGCTTACTACATTCATGATGGACAATCTATAAAAATAAAATTGCTTTTGTATAAAGAGAGCATTCACAGTTGCAAGCAGAACTGGATTTAGGCACGAGTACCAACGTCACAAATCCAGAGTCTTCGAGGGGGACTTATTATTCATACAAGTTTTTAATTAACACAAATTAAGCAAATACAAGTTATCGGTAAGCTTTTAATTCTTTTCCTCTACTAAAATGATTAATAAGTTGTGCATAACTGAGAAAAACAGACTGATGCACTCTATTTTTATTTTGTGGGAATGTGGAATTCGGGGGTTGGGGGAGAGGGAGAACGGACCTCAAATTTCCAAATGCACTTACATGAACGGAAAGTGAAGGGTATCATCGGTTAAAGAATTTATCAGCCATACTGACACGCATGCCCCCTCATGGATAAAGTTAACATTGGATTCCATATTTTCATAATATATCAGTCTGAGACTTTTAGAAGTACAGTTCACGTATGTGGTTTAGTCCATCACTAACTACTCCATGTTTTCTCTAAAAATTCTCAGTATGTGCCTCTGTATTCACCACCGCGTATCAGATTGTCAGACCATTTGAGCAAGCTGGTTTACCGAAACGATGATAAATACGCCTAACTGCTATCATGTTTACCGGATGGAAAGCTGAATGGCCGTTATTAATGATAAATAATAAATAGCGACACTGCTTATTTCCTTTGCCTTTTGGAAATAGGGGCGCAGTATGCAACGAATCGCTTTTGCATTCGCGCAGGTAGAAGCTAGAAATCCTCTGAAATTCCAACATGGGGACGGTTTTAGTTCTGACGGCTCGCAACATGACACGGCCAATAATGTGAGCTCAGAAGCGGCTGGGAAAAATTGTTTCTCTGGAGGAATTCGTTATCTTATTGTCACGGATTATAAGACTGCAAGCATTCCAGGTATCGTTGTTACCTTTGCCATTGCGAGTAAGGTATACGTTTTACACCGATCCGCCTTTGCATTCTAGCAGCTGGAATTTAATCGCGATGGCAAAAGTGTCGTTCCCATGGTTACAACGCTACCTGGATTAGCTAAATTCAATATCGTTTGAGCAAATGCTTCCAGACTTGTAATTCGTGACAGTAAGATAAAGAATTCCTTCAGTCGAAACAATTTTCCCAATCGCTTCTAAACTAAATTATTGACTCGTTTCGTTGCGAGCTGGCAGAGCTAAAGCCCACGCCACGTTGGAATTTTTGATAACTTCCAGCTTCTAGCTGCGAGAATGCAAAGGCGATTCATTGCATAAACGACCCTAAGGGCGCGTTTACTCATTAACCCGCTTTTGCATCCTCGCAGCTGAAATTTAATCGCGTTGGCAGAGGGGTCGTTGTCACGGCAACGATGATTCCTGGATTAGCTAAACCCGTTCTCTTTTGAGAAAATGCTTGCTGTGTTATAATTCGTGACAGTAAGATAAAGAATTCATCCTCACAAAACAATTTTCCCAATCGCTTCTAAATTCAGTGATTGACTCATTTCGTTGCGAGCTGGCAAAGCTATAACCGCCGCCATCTTGGAATTTCAGATGAGATCTAGCTTCTAGCTGCGAGAATAAGGGCGCGTTTACCAAGGACAATTTTCTCGCTAACTAGCTTTTACTTGGTCAATACTAAATCTGTTGGCTGCTTCTCGCCTTTGTCGGAGAATGCGGCTTTCAAGTTGCTATACGTAGTAACCATGGCAACAACGCGGACGCAAATTTTCTCCTCGTGCCTCGCGACACGACGTACGATGCTTGCAACATGACAGCGTCGATTTATGACAACTAGAAAACAATTTTTACTGCTGTACACGACGACGGACAGATTCCTGAATACCAGCATTCGAAGGTTTGTCTTCGAATCGATAACTCCGAAATGGACGCCATGTTGGATTTTGAATTCTCGCTGCGAGTAGCTTTTTGTTCTACCGTCGTTTGATTACTGCTAGAAACTGTTTTTTTCAGCGAGAATAACAAATTTTGGAAATAGCGTGAAATAGCAACAATGTTGTAGCAATGTTTAAAATGACTGTTGCACTTTGTTCTTTGTCCGTGTTGTTACTTATAATACATTTAATTTGTTGTCTATTACCGCAATCATTTAATAGAAACGGGAAATTAATCGTAAATAAATAACGGTTGCCTAGCAAATAGCTTTCGGCGAGCGAGAAGGTCTCGTTGCGTAAACGAGCCCTAAAAAGGCGAGTCGGTGCCTAAACGCGCCCTAAATGTTAAGACTGCTAGTGCGGGAATTGAATTCTAGACATGTGAGACCAAACCCGGGAAACTACTGCTCAGCCGTACTGACACGGCCACTCTGGTTGAATGGCAGGGCCTCAGTTTTAGTTTGACATCTAGGCTCAAATGAAAACGCAAGTAGGTTTGCAACTGTATTTATTTTACTGTTGCGTTTGTGACGTCTACATCCAATAACATTTACCGACGTACGAAAGTTACTGATTTGGATAGCGTGACTTAACAGTGCAGGCAATGGTAGAGACAGCCTGAGATAAACGCCATGTAAAACTACATTTGTGAAGGTAATGCGCACTACATTTGCTCTACGAACCAAGCGAACACGTATGTCATATTTCGTGCAACGATTTTTAGTGTAGGATTCTTACAAAAACGTAATAAGGCCTGCTTTCAAGGGTTCGTTAATGTACGTATAAACACTTGAAAATTAGGTACACGGTAGTTGATTTGGGAGCTGGGAAATGGATTACAGCCTCTTACTTCAGCTGATCAGGTGTTTATTTAAATTTAAATTAACTAGGGCAGCCTCCCGTATATGACCGGTTTATTAGAGCATTGTTATGATTTCCCATTTGCATGAAAATACTGTGATTTCCCGTTAGCTGTCGCCCAAGCTTTCATTAGATTTCATTAGATTTAGGCCTAGATCGCTTTTGCATAAACATATTGTGACTGGACAAAAACGTGACGTCATCAGTACTGTCCGTCTTTGTTGAACACAAAGTTCGACTCATTACTTTTACAGACAATTCAGTTTGAAAGAACCAAACAAACAAACAAAGATTATTCAGATTCCCACTGCGGACTTTAAAAAGATCATAACCATTAAAAACTTACGGTCGGTCGGTTTTTGTTTGTTTGTTTATATATACGTCTTATCCTCCGGAATTAGGAAGGCTAGAAATGTGAGAAAGGTCTCGAAAGACAGGAAATTACTCCGGATATCGTTTAGGCGTATTTTCGTAGTTCTAGGTAAAAGCTTTTCCCTCGAAAAAACGAAAAAAAAACCCTTTCGACCATTGTTGAAACGAATTTTTCGAAGTTGATTGTTAGTTTCGGAATATCACATATTCCTGTTGAGAGGATGGTCCACAATTGTTGTGTCACGTTAGGCGGCGCGTGGTCCAGTATTGTTGTCGGTGGGATTATGGCCTGCAATCCGAATAGCTGTCATTCAAGAATGAGGCAAGTGCAGCTCACTCATGGGACGACTGTTCGGAGTTGTGTTGTGGGTATTTCAAATGCAAACTACCAATTTGGCCGGAAATTTAAATGAAATTACGTAAAGGTACGAAAAGATTCAATGATAAATGCAAATTAGGCTTACTTAAACAAACTAAATTGATAACAGAAAAAAAGGGTGTTAGAAATATTTCTACGTTTGCATTTGTAAAACATCGACATTCGTTCAATAGTGTTCTATTAGCTGGTGCTCTACTCAGCAATGGTCCAGCCTAATTGTGGTAAACACGAATAGTTTCTAGGTACGATTTCGCCTTGCACGAAATTTTTATATTAGTCAAAAATTATAGGCGATATGTGGTTGCTGTTTCAAAGCATCACACGTAGCGGGTAAGGAGATGGCTTTTCAGTAAAAATTCTTAGAATTTGTGAAACAAGGAAACTCATGTAAAGTCTGCAACAGTTATTTGAATAAAAAAATAATCTATACCAAGAGCTGCACAAAGGAGTACGCATGATAAAATTACCAAGCATGTTTAGTTCAAACATGCAGCAACTTGCCTGCTACAGCGTTGAAACGGCCTTGCAGCGGGGATGGCTAAGGCCTCTTCTAGCCAAGGCCGACTGGGGAAGAAATCACGTGTCTTGCCTCCTGGCTCATTGTCAGTTTAGGTGAAGGCCAGAAAGGGGATGGCTTCTTCAAGCCAAGGTCGACTGGGTACAAATCGCATGCCTTGCCTCCCGGCTCAATCGCGTGGCGGAAAAGGACTGGCTTCTTCAAGCCAAGGCCGACTAGGCTACAAATCGCGTGTCTCATCTCCTGGCTCAAGGCTAGTTCATGCATGTGCCAGAAAGAAAATGCCTTTATCGAGGCTAAGGTAAAATAAGTTTCGGTGATGTTGAATTAAGTGGCCTGGAACCAGGAAACGCAACCAACATCCTCACTCCCAGACGACCTTGTGACAAGGGATTGCGTACGAAGATAAGTTACAACTTGGACACTTCTTACACGCTGCATTCAGTACACAACGGGAATCAGGTTAGATGAGGATGGTTCATGATTGTTGCGCCACGTAGCACGCGTGGTCCAGTACTGTGTCAGTGGTATTATGGCTGACAATTTGACCAAGAGGCGCATGTATCTATTAGGTGGCCAGACCGTTGGAGTATTTATGGTTACCATATCGTTTGATTACGAATTAAAACCTTAAGAGAAACTCGTACTACATTCTGATTATATCTTAATTGTTTTAGATGTGGAATGTCTGTCAGCAGCGTAAGAGTTTTAGCATGAAAGCTCCTCGAGCGTATTCTTCAAGCCAAGGCCGACTGGGGTAGAAATCGCGTGTCTCGCCTCCTGGCTCATTGGCAGTTTAGGCACACGGCAGAATGGGGATGGTTTTCAAAACGGCGAATCCGTTTTTCGTTTAGTTAATTTGTTTATAAACTGAAGCTTTGCGAAAAACGCGTACTACTCTCTGATCATTGACATGATCGTTTTAGGTGTGGAATGTCTGTGAGCAGTATAAATAAGAGTTGCAGAATGAAAGCTCCTCGAGCGCAGCGAGACGACGCGGAATAAGCGAGCGACGCGCGCGACTCCGCTAGTAAAGATTATCAAGATTCCCACGTTGCGGACACATACACACACCACACACCCACACACACACACACTCACGCCCACACTCACACGCACAAAACAAAAAAACAAATATTACGATCTTAGTTATATAGATTTTGTTTTTCTAATTTTTTCCCGAAGCTCGGTAGAGCTTGTTCGGTCAACATTGCTTTACAATTCATTATTCAAGAAACTACGTTACATATATCGGAATTCTCCGTGTCACTGATACGACAAATTTCTTGTATTCATTAAGAGTCGGGTTTTGATTCGGACTTTAATAACAACCGTTAACTAGGCTAACATTTCTGTGGTCTTTGTAGTTTGTCAACTGAGTACGTATGTATAAGTTCCACAGGTATCAATTACATATTTAAGTTACTGTTTACGATGGCATGAAATATTTTATTCTTGCCATTATTATGAAGTATATACTTTAATTTATAAAATAGTGGAAATATCTCCTTAATTTCTTTGCCTATACTTTCACATGATTATTAAATTTCCAATGTGTATCTATTTCAATGCATAAATATTTAGCATCGTATATTTCCTTTACTAAATAACGAGTACTTCAAATTTTTTTGATAGTGTTCTGTATGTATATGTACAGAGTTTTCCGCGTTGGTTTTCCTATATGACTTATAACTGTGGTAGATATTTTCAATTCGTTTTCGAAGACATCTCGTTATTAGTTGGATACCAGAGGTTGATTTTATCGAAATCGGAATTAAATTGTATCCGTACAAAATATTTAACTTTTGAAGTCTTAACCAGCCTTAGATGTAATATGTTCTTACCTTCAGATAGCTGGTTTCTCTTTCTTCTGAGTTTAAAAATCAGTTTTGCGTGGTCTTTGTTGCTCTTCGATTTATATGCATGTTCCATGTGATTATTAACGAACAGCTGATTTTGTATTTTTCTTAGTCTATTCATACACTGCTGTTAATAATTTGCTATTCATAGCAGTGCACTTAAAATGTTTATGATATAAACGTAATTGTTTACGAATAATAAAACTTAAACTTTATCCACTTTGAAAGTCGTCTTTGAATTGGGTATAGAATAATAGACTGATAGTACTTTGCTGAACAAATAAAACTGTATGAAATACCTATAACCGCATGACATTTCATGTACTTCTAATAACGACTCCAGAATCAGGTAGTTAAAAAACAACATAAAATGAAAAAGGAATTGCAGTAACTAGGTTATCGCAATCTTTTCTCGCTCAATTGGCGTCGTGCAGGCTTTCACCAGGTGTACTTGAAATCTAGCAAAATTCTACTGGCAGATCCTTCCCGCTTCAGAAGATTTTGTTGTTGGCATAACTTAAATAAACTTGTACTTGTAAAGGCTGATAAGGAAGGAACTGTTTCTTTGTTTTCTTATTAAAACACAACAAATATTGTATCGTTTAAAAGCTTACGTAGTTTTGGTCGAAACAGTGTTTTAGGCAAATACTGCGTATTGGTTTGACTGATTTTATTTAACGGATGCGAATGCACAGTGGGATACTTTTGGTAGGTAGCATACGTTTTCATTTGATGCTCTCCAGAATCCGTGAAAGATAAACCGTAACTGCAAAGAATTTTTTTTTCTGTACATTAGCCTCAGTATTAAGCTGAAACGTCATTTTGGTATAATTTGGTGCTATTCAGAAGCATTATCATGCCACTGCTGTTGAATATCCATAAATAAAAATGGGTACTATAGTGTCCGCGGCCTATCTTGAGTTCTCCACAGAACGAACACAGGTAATCGATTGTACGTTTTCATTAGCAGAGTACCTTGTTGATATCCAAGATGGTTACAAAAACAATGGCGGCCGTCGATTAAATCCAGGAAGAAGTAGCCGCTCATAAAATACTCGCAGGTCTCAAGATGCGCCGCGCACACAATAGTAGTTTAAGTTTTCACAAGGTTTCATCAGGAAAACAGACAACAGCCAGACCTATTAATAACTGTGTAGAAGAACAACGTATTACACGACGGCAGAAGCTTATATAGAGTTCCGTTACAAACGAGGAACATTCGACAAATTATTTCATTCTTTGTACTTCATGTGCTACTGACAATGGTAATTTAGTTTCAACCTGGATTTTTTTTTACGACAAAACTTCCTTAAACTTCTTGCTTCTTCAAACTTCTTGTGATGGCTCTGAAAGTACCAAAACTCATAGTTTGGTCCTTTTTGAGTAGTGGATTGTTCAGTACCACTCAACGAACGAAACGTCCCTTGATCTTTTTGTTGTTATCAGACTGAGTAACAACACGAAGTGAGAATACAAAACGAGAGTTACAACATGAATAGTCCCAAGTTCGTTTTATAAACGCCTGATTTGCTACACAAACAAGCAGGAGTTCATAAATGCAACACAGGAGTATCCACGTTGTAAGTTTCGCTTGGTATTCCGTCCCCTGTCAGTGTAATTATTCATGTGACAATATTTCTTGGCAGTGTGCGGTAAAAAAAAAATCCCCAGTGAAAATCCCCGCTAAAAAAACCCTTTCTATAATCCCCCAACCAAAACAATCCATGGTAAAAAATTCCCCACATCTAAACAAAAATTTATCTCACAATGCTTTCATGTACAGTCATGAAAAATAATTTGCATTAAACCATTTGATTAATTTTCTTTTCATTTCACAATGGTGCGATTGAAGTCAAGAAAGTTTAAGCTGACTACAAGTTAAAGTGCCCAGAGATTGTTCACTTATTTGACACGTGTCGATGGCATGCTGTCTTATGATAGACTTTTTGCATTCTTACCCCCGGAAACAGTTAGCGCACTAATGCATCACCTACGATTACACCTTCAAATTTACATGATTTTGCTGATTTGTTTGATCGTGTTTGTGTAACAGGCTCTTTCAGACGAGTTGGAAACAGCAGAAAGAATTCGATTTAGGAGTCGAACACAGAGCCTGCAAATTGACAAAGTTATTTGCGGATTTTTTTTACAAGGGATTTCTTTTGGTTTATGGATTTTTTTAGTACGGGGTTGTTTAGCTAGGATTCTTTCACGGAGGAGTTTTCTTCCGGGTATTTTTTCTCTTACATACCTCTTAGCATGCAGTCTTCAGAACTTAATTATTTACCAGAAAAGAATCACAGAAATCTACCTACTAACAACCGTAGGTCTTTATTGATAAAAATATCAAGACATCTGATATACAAAACATGGTTTCTATTTGCCTCTAACCGCTTACTAAAAACGTAAGAGCCTCCTTCATACAGAAGTCGGATTGGTGTCATCGTCTCTCTTCTTCTGCGAAGGGGATTCGGCCAACTCTATGTGCACCGCTCCATCAGTATCAATTTCTTCCGTTGGTTTCGAAGTAGTTTCAGGTTTTAGTTTGGTAAAAGTGGCTCGAAATGTAGGACTAATGGGTAGTCGCTGGAAGATGGACGTGCGCCGAACCCAATCCATGCCGTATGGGAAGTCATAACAGGAAAGGTCGACCGTAGGACCTCGGCCATCTAATTCGTTTTCTTGATGTTGGCTTACACTTGCAGCACCTGTTGGGAATAAATAGAACCAGTAGGATTGGTAGGATATTTTCTTAGACATTGAGTGAATTCGTACGTTTTAACAGTTCCCAATAAAGCATTACTTATGAGAAATAAAAACAAACAGGAGCTACAAATTAATTCGAAATGCAAAATGAAAATGGAGTTTGTATTGCTATTAGAAAGTTTTTGGATTTTTGTGCTTATGTCCATCAAAGTTAATTTTTTGTTGCAAAGCTGCTAAACGCAAGGATTAGGCTACACGATCTCTTGTTAATACACAACTGCAGTCAAACTGTAAATCAACTGCAGCCAACTGCAACTGCAGTCAATATGCAACTGTAGTCAAACTCTAAATCAACTGCAGCCAACTGCAGTCTACATGCAACTGTAGACAATATGTAACTGTAGTCAAACTGTAATTAACTACAGTCAACTGCGATCAAATTGTAAATGCTGAAAATTCGACATTCTTTGCCACAAGGGATATATTTGTGAAATTGTATTTCGTCTTTACTTTTTTTTTAGTCAGGTTGAGCTAGAAAACTCTGCTTTGTTGACTTACTAGTTTCGGTTTCATGTCTGCTTTAGCTTTATAGCGCTAGTGTCGGTTTCGTTTTCCGTTTGGTCGTCAATTGAAATCGCGGTAGCTGCAGCCAAAAAAGTCGTCACTAGATGACGCTGTGTACACGCATAAAAAAAACCATGTGCAATCATCGTGATGGCAGCAACAGTAACTTCGAGGTATTGATCTGCGGATTGAGGCCTGTAATTTCTAACCCTCGTTCATTTAATGAAGAGTTGGTGATTTTAATTCTCAGGGAAAGAGTTTTCCGCGCTTACCAATTAAATAGACTCAGCTCAAACTGGAAACTCCAGCTCCGTATATTATCATTTCTGTACCTATTCACGTAATGACAGCAGGAGGCAGCCTAACCGATTTTGTTTAACTTTATTTTTTTCATTTCCATTAATTGCGGAGAAACTCAACATTAGACCATTACATAAGGGCATTACTGTATGCGCACATTGGATTCAAATGAATAACCATATTGAGATATGTCAGATTTAAGTCATAAATCACGGATAGAGACAATAATTTCTCTTGTTTTTTTTTTTTTTTTTTTTTTTTTTTATTTTTTTTAATAAAAAAAAATTTAAAAAAAAATTTTTTTTTTTTTTTTTTTTTTTTTTTTTTTTTTTGCATTCTTATGAATTAAAAGACATTTAACAAGCAACGGTTGTAACAACAAGTAGCCTACTTGCGGTGATAACTTATTTGGAATTAGATCCAATGAATTACATCTATAGCTATTCATTACATTGAAACGAATTATTAAAATAATTCAATGGCAGCCGGCATACTCACTGTCATTTGTTGCTTAATTTCTGCAATGCAGTTTCGTAGTCAGGAAGTATTCGATGCATAAATTTATTAATGGGAATATCTACATGTAAATTATTAATGATTTTAACAAATTGCACGAATTTGAAAGTGGTTCTTTTGTACCATCTAGTGGCTCATTAACGATATAACACTTAGGTGAATTGATATTAAAAGAGTTTGGTTTGGCATCTGCTGCATGTGTGTTAGTATTTGGTAGTGCACAGTATTTGAACCCGAGACTTTTATCAAATGCTTGGCCTTGGTGTTGCATACGGTGTTACAAAGCTATTATGACTGACAAATTAATACACTAGCATCGCTATCGAGATATACAATAGCGTATGGTGAAAATCATACTCTAAAAATGACTAAGATTTGATAATGCTCTGGAATTGTATTTGATTGTGGTGAGGGGCCTGGAACTCTAATCAACAATTTCTGAACCACTGCGCAGACGCTCTGGTAGTGAGAGACATCTCGCCAAGGCCCAATGAGGCCCTGGTCGAATTCATATATCTCGCCAAGGCTTAATGACACCCTGGTCTTGTGACACATATCTCTCCTAGGTCCAATGATGCCCTGATTGTGTGAGACATCGCTCCAATACCTGATTACGCCCTTGCAGTGAACATATATCCCTAGGCTCAATGATCCCCTGGTCCTGTGAAACATATCTCTCCAAGGTTTAATGACGCCCTGGTCTTGTGACTCATATAGGCCTAATGATGCCCTGGTCGTCAAACATCTCTCAATGCCTGATGACGCCCTGGTAGTGCACATATATTCCCTAGGCCTGATTACGCCCTGGCAGTGTACCTATCTTCCCTAGGCCTGAAGGTGGCCTTGTCGTGTGAAACATCCCTCCAAGGCCAAATGATTGCTGTCATCTGAGACATCTTCCCCAGGCCTGATCATGCCCTAGACGTGTGAGACATCTCTCCTAGCTTAATGAGGTCCTGGTCGTGTGAGACATCTTTCTATGTCTGATGAAGTCCTCTGAAAATTTTCCCCAGGCCTGATGGTGCCCCTGTCGTGTGAGACGTCTCTGACCGGCATGACGACTCCCAGGCCTGATGGTACCCCTGTCGTGTGAGACGTCTTTGACAGGATGAAGACTCACAGGCTTGATGATGCCCTGTCATGTTAGACAACTGTTCAAGGCCAGTCATCTCTCTTGTCTTGTAAGACATCTTCCCTAGGCCTGTTGGTGTTGGTGCCTGGTCGTGCGAGTCAACTCTCCAAAGCTTGATAGCACCCTTTTCGTCTAAGACATCTTCCCCAGGTATAAAGTCGCCCCTGTCATTTGAGACATTTCCCCCAGACCGATAATGCCCCTGTTGTATGAGAAATCTGCCACAGGCGTAATGACGCCCGTGTCATATGACACATCTCTACAAGGCTTGACTACTTCCCTGTCGTTTGAGATATCTACCCCAGGCGTAGACAAATTAATCAGATGAATATACTAAATTTAATTATCCCTTTTAAACATCTAGTGACGTTCTAAATTAATCCTGCTTAAGTATAGACGAATTAGTTTGCTTTTGAATGACGTAAGCCTCCATGAAATTTATTTAAATAAAAATAATACCGTTTTGTATTTAAAATGAGTTATTACAAAATACGTCAACGAGAATGAGAAGACTGTCCTAAATTTTCATCCTAGAGAGGCCTTGCTTCGAATTTTACGATAATTTGTGGGTGGGAAATGGATTTAATTTCTGAAACGTGCAACCTCTACTAGGCTTCAGCAGTTTCGCGGTTTAATCCTTGAATATGCTTGGTGTGGTTCAGGGAATGGTCTAACGAAGAAGCTGCAGTACCAGAAGCTGCAGTACCATACCTGGGTTGAAAGCATTTACTGGTCAGGGCTCCTGGACCCAAACGAGTTGCCATGAAGAAGGCAGGGACCTACCTCCCTACAGCTTCCTCCTACGGCAGAATTGACCACTCACCCCTGACTCCTCCATTGGGCTTTAGAGTAATTATTTTAATCATGGTTAATAGAGAAAAGGATTTACACGTAAGAAAAATATTGTGGTCAAGGGGTGTAGCAACAATAAGTTGACCGACGTAATGACCTGTGGCTTACGGTTAGGTCAGGTACACTAAATCACACTATTAAACCAGGCGTTATATTGAGCCGTTGCAAACGGAAAGTGTACTTTTAGAAACTTTTTCGTATCATCAGACCATTTTTGGATGAATTTCTTTTAGTAAATCTCAGGATTCGATCTGTCGTCTACTTGACTTGTGGCGTATGTTTTTCGGGGACACTGGTATCCCTCTCACAAGTTTTGCAGTGTGTGTTGGGACTTTATATTATGCTTGGCAGCACGACCTAAAATTCGTCTATTGACTCAAGCAAGACCTTTTAGACCATGTACATACGTGTGTACTGACCGTGCCATCAATGTGTGCCAGTTCAGCATCTTCACGAATTGCGTGCGTACTGGTAACACATAGTTTGCGTGCATGAGCACACGTTGGGCACAGTTGGTGTGCTACAATCATAGGGCCAGTAAATACGTGTGGAGGGTGAACAGGTGCACAGTGCTGTACAATCATAATACAACGGATTCGGAGTGGAGCGGCCAACCCACCCATGCCGCCAGTGAGGCACTGTATACAACGAATTTTCCAATATTTCGGCCTTTATTTGGAATACCGTTCATTTCCGATCGATTTCCTGACTTGAAAGTTGATTATCCTACAAGACATGAGAGCCCTTCGTGAAGGGCCTTTACTCTCATTTCAGCAGAAATATTGGTATGCTAAGATAGTATTAGTAGGCGTTGGGTGGTCGACCGGTATTGACAATTTCAGTTCATCTGCAAACTTACCTGGAATAGTATTATCCAAGAAAACGCCTAGAAATCCTCCGACGAACATTGGAGTACTTAGTAAGATAGTAGCAATTTGGTCGAAGACGTCACTTCCTGCAAAAAAAAAGGAATTTAATCTGTTTGCTCTGCTCTTTTGAACTTAAAAAAAAAAAAGAAAATCTACTACTGGGGAATAGCTACTACATGCTGGTACCCTTTTGCCATTCAAACGAACAATATGTGTGCAGTCATTTCATTATGTTAATGGCTTAGTTGTTTACATTCGCATTCATTGTCAGTGGCATAATTAATTGATGTAAATAATATAAAGGTAAGGCGGCAATAAGTCATCAGTGAAAATCGTAAATTTTACAGCAGCACACTGTGTGAAAATTTTCTAAAAGTAAAATCGTATACTAGAAATACAGCAGTTCAGTATGTGAAAATTGTCTAGTGCAAAATCATATACTAGAAGTATATTAGTACCACCCAAAACCAAAACTCGTAGAAAAACCCGCCAAGTTTCCAAAAACAATCGGCATTTGAAGGTAGTGATATCACTCAACCATGGAAAGGCTGCCAAGGTCAATCCTATTAGCCAAGTTAATCGCACCGACTAATAGTTCGAAAGTTAAGTGAAAACTTGAAGATTTCTACTCGCTGTAGCAATCTTCAAGTTTTCATTTAACGTCCAAAGTATTATAGGGTGCGATTAACTTGGCTAATAGGATTGACCTTGGCGGCCTTTCCATGGTTGAATGATTTAGCTACCTTCAAAGGCCGATTGTTTTTGGAAACTTGGCGGGTCGGAGGCAAGGTAAGCATTACTGTCTCATGATGCAGGGCCCAGTGTTTCCACTTACAGGAAATTTTTTCCTTTCTGGGGAAAAAAATGCTCTTTAAAGGGGGAAAAAATATAAAACAGGGAAAATGGAGATAAATCTGCTTTATTTGCAAAGTGCGCTTTTCTCTAGTGACTCACGATCTTCTCTCAATCCAGACCCACTTCTTCGAAATTTAGTGAGTCTACAATCTTCTGTTCCCAACAAAGGCGTATTTACATATTAAACCCTAACCCAACCCCACCTTACACAACGCCAATTAACAATTTGGTTAGTGTTCATGTCTCATCTGTTGCTGGCGTATTAAGGATAAAATCACAAAATCGTGGCAATAACAGTAGAGTAATTTTTACTGGTCCATCCATATCTTTCCCATCTAGCAGGAACCGCAAGAATATAGTTCTAATTTCTAATAAGATATGTAATCGTTTGAATCTTATTTCAAATTCAATTTGCGCCAATAGGTGGCGTTCCTGTGCCATCAGAAGGGGCCCATAATTTTTTTAAAGTCAAGAAATGTAAAAAAATTAGTGGCATAAAGAAAAAATAAGGGAAGGAAAAAAGGGAATTTTTTTTGCACAGGGGAAAAAAGGGTAATTTTTTTTTTGC
Source organism: Lithobius niger (assembly GCA_023313725.1). Taxonomy (NCBI): domain Eukaryota; kingdom Metazoa; phylum Arthropoda; class Chilopoda; order Lithobiomorpha; family Lithobiidae; genus Lithobius; species Lithobius niger. Next base: position 14,039 of record JAHWFP010085655.1, on the reverse strand, counting down.
ACAGGGGAAAAAAGGGTAATTTTTTTTGCACAGGGGAAAAAAGGGTTATTTTTTTTTGCACAGGGGAAAAAAGGGTATTTTTTTTTTGCACAGGGGAAAAAAGGAAAATTTTGTCTTTACTCGGAGAAATTCTGTGATTGAGAAGTGGAAGAACTGGCAGGGCCGTAGGAAGCGGTATGGCTGGTCTGGTGCGGCATTTGCAGTGCCACTTGTTGGTGCTCAGTATTTTACAAATCCACATATCCAAACACATTCAATGCGGCTACTGTTATCTGCCTTTTGAAGCGGCCCTGATATGCATGTGGCTTTCCTGCCGAGCTTCGACGAGCAGCGTCTCTCCCGCTTGCATAATTTCTATTTTGCCACACGCTATGAAGGACAATGAGCGCCGGTGCACACGTGCGGTACCGCATTTGCGGTTTGGTTTACGTAACATCTGTTGGGTACTGCACACGTACCAGCGTCGACGTTGCGTTACCGCCCGCCGCTCGTGCGGTCGTTTTGCACCGCAATTTGCACTGTTTTGCACAGCAGTACCGCAGCGTTAAAAAAACGCAATTGCGTCTCTGAGTACCTTGGGTGACTTGAGCGGTGCACACGTCCGCCGTTTACCGCAAGACCGTTACCGAAAATGGCGTCCAATTTCGAATAAATTGACATGGAATTGTTTATTGGGGGCGTAAAGAACTATCCTGAAATATGAAATGTTGCTGCAGAAATGATTGAAGACTCATTGGAAAGTAATTAAAGAACTTATCCGAATTTTTTTTAGTTCATCTGCAAAGGATGTATAACATTTTTCCCTGGTACGTCTTAAATTAGTACATCAATGTACCAAAATTCGTCGTATTGGATTTAAAATATATTTTTTGTGCACGATGTAGGCGAAAAAAGTAATATCGTCTCATTGGTTTCAAACTATAATTTTTAGTACACGAGGTTACGGAACCGAACGCGCTCATACGTCACCGAAGCGGCACCGCAGCATCAACGCGTGTTAATAAAACGCACGTGTGCATTGATTGGCTGCGTCACCGTAGCGACGCTGCAGCGTCGCCGCGCGTCCAAAAAACATACGTGTGCACCGGCGCTGAGCTTGACTTGAGAAAACGAGATTTTGGGGGAAGAGAAGTAAAAGAAACTCTTCAAAACATGGCGCTCTCCAATGCAAGCTTCAACAAGTGGTCAACGGCAAACGTTGGAGAATGCCCAACACAGCAGCCATCCGACTGCGACTTTCTCCAAGTATACGTTTTTTAAGCCACTAATAACAGAATAGGAAACATCGCCTAAATACATCATGGGGTGGCTCCTGTACTGTGAACCCACAGTGGCGGATTTATGGAGGACAGGGAGAATGCCCGCAATGACCGCACATAAATGAAGAATAAATCGTAAGGTAAAGGGCAGAAGAAGCAAATAGTCTGCATTAAAGACTGTCCTTAACTGCTAGGACACAAGACACCAGTCTGAGGAAGAAGAAAAGCTAATTGCCCCGACTGGGACTCAAACACAGGACTTTCCACTGCCCTCACGCAATGACCTAAAAGCTTACATGAACACAAAAATCGGACCAATTTTTGCTTAAGTAGTTAGCTTTTGAATGACGTAAGCCTCCAAGAAATTTACTTAAATAAAAATAATATCGGTTTATATTTAAAATGGGTTATTACAAAATACGTCAACGAGAATGAGCAGACTAACCTAAATTGTAATCCTAGAAACGCCTTTCTGCCGAATTTTGCAATAATTTGTGTATGGGTAATAGATTTAATTTCTAAAACGTCCGACCTCTAGGTTTCAGCAAGGAATGAACGTAGAAAGATGATGGAACTCTGGTTTATTGTGCATCGCTGTTTAATTCTTGAGGATGCTGGAAGTGGTTCAGGCAATGGTCTAACGAAGAGGCTGCAATATGAGGGCACACCTCGGTGGAGAACATTTCTCACATTTAATAGCTCTCAGTAGCCTCATGGCCGAAATGTGAGGGGACGGTAGGGGATTACTAAAATGTCACTTTCGGTCGGGCAAATGTACCCCAGTCGGTGGGGCGAACTACAAAAAGCGAAATAAAGTCCTAACAGTTCTCCGTCCCTGCCACACCCCTTCCCCCCCCCCCACCATTAATTCCTAGCTCCACCCCTGCTGCCTAGATCTACACTTTAAATAAAGAAAACCTTGAAAAATCGTTCAAAACATGACTTCAAGAAGCCAGATAAGACACTGCAGTACCAGAAATTGCTTCAGCTCGCTGCAGAAGCTTTACAGTGCTCCCCAGACCACCTAGCTGATTTGTTTAGCCCGTATCACTTTTAATTTGCTTCCTACGGCACTGGTCTCATGTACAAAATGGTCCCAGTTTGAAACTGACCTTTTCCGTCGTAGGCATTTTCGGGAAGAGAAGGGCTGATCCATGACGTGGCGTGCTCATGATTGTAGCATGCAAAAGATAAAATGAATTTCCGATTGGGATTCCCTAGCAAAATGACATGGCTTCGGCTGGGAACGCAACAACCCGCTAAAGTATAATAAGTCACCTTTATGCACTTTCGTTTCATTCGAGTGAAAGAAATAACGCAGTACATTAAAAGAAACGAAATTAGCTGCAAATTATCAATGAACCAAAGTCTGTAGCCTAAAATAGACCGACCCAAATTAGAAGCGATGGGAAACTCTACAGTGTGTCAACAACTTTCAGTATCAGTCTAGCATCGGGTCGCCGATTAGTATTTAAGTCTTTGGCCCCGCATTCCACTTCGATTAGCAGGAGCGCATTATCTTTCAGGCAGCGTGTTTAGTGTTTTCATGTGTGTTTTTCCGTAAGAATGAAACACTTGAGTACGGTCTAATCTACTTTCGCGGAATTTGATACATCCTAACTTCAGATAAATTCAGGCAAACCCCAATTCATCAACTTTGGGCTAAAATTACGGGGGCAATTTTTGAGAAATGCCATTTCTAACTTCAACGCAAAAAGTATTATTAAAATCGGATATAAGAAGGGATGTAAGGTACGTTCCGAATTTTTAAGGTTTGCCTACAAATTTAGGCGGGGCGGAGATAGAAATTTTCAGAGAATAATGCGATACGGGTACAGTGATTTGTAATAATGCATCTCCGGACAATTGTAAAAAAAAAATTCTTTTAAGTTTTGATGTAAATGTATTAAATGTAACCTGAATAGGATAACGGGTTGCTAACTCAAGCACTAAAAAAAGGACTTTTTTCTTGGGCGGAGGAAAGTATATTTTTTTTAGATGAGCCCAGCCAGAAGCACACGTGAAGAATTAAAAGCTACGACTTGTGTTAGTTATCACCTAATAAAGAATTAAGGGCGCGTTTACGCAACGACTCGCCTTTGCATTCTCGCAGCTAGAACTCAATCGCGATGGCAAAGGTGACATTGCCATGGTAACAACGCTAAATGGATTCGCTAAATCCGACATCGTTTGAGTAAATACTTGCAGCCTTATAATCCGTGCCAATAATATAAAGAATTCCTCATGACGAAACAATTTTCCCAAAAGCTTCTGAACTCACGTTATTTGCTGTTTTCGTTGCGAGGCGGCAGACATAAAACCGCCACCATGTTGGAATTTGAGGTGATTTCTAGCTTTTAGCTGCGAGAATGCAAAAGCGAGTGGTTGCATAAACGTGCCCTAAACCTTTACTACTTTTACTCGATTCATGGATATTTTACCCTCAATTGTTTTCCACAGACATCTCCTCCCTCCAGAAAAACGACAGTAGACCTATTCCCTCCTTAATTAGGAAATTTTGTCCCCAATAGTTGGTTATTTGGAAGATTTATTTTTTGGGAGTAATATTTTATGTAAATTGCTTTATGCCACAAAATTGTAAACGGGACAGAAGGCTTGGTAAGCGTTAAGTAAACAAGCGGCTACAACGACTGCCTAGTCGCACCAGTCTTCTGTACAGTTCCTCCACTTCCAATGTTGAGGCGCACACCTCTATCATGCACTACAACTGCTGTTATTATTTAATTTAGTTACGCGAAGCAGTCTATTAAACAATGGACTTTGTAAACAATGGACGCGTCGAAGCAGTCTATTAAACAATGGACGTTGTAAACAATGGTCGTCAATATCTGGTACTGTTGCGAAGTTGCAAAAAGCGACGGACGGACGGACGGACAAAGTCGTTGCAATAGTCTTCTCGCCGGTTACGGCGTACAGAAGACTAAAAAGGATGCAAACCTATAGAGCAGCGGCAAGTGACGTCATATTGGCTACAAGAGAGATAGCTGCAAGGGGCACAAGATTGAAATTGAGGGTTAAACAACGGCGCTTCTAGTCAAGGCAGTGCTTTGAGAGCGGCTTTCATAGGCTTAAAAAAACCGTTGTTTTCTCCAATCCCTTATGCTGCGAGGTTGTAATCGGAAAATAAAGATTCCACTTGCTTAAAAATGTCAGCAACGGCCAACAAATCGACAAAAATCGCGCGTTATGGGCCTAATATATTCACTCTTAACAGCATTGTCTTCAGTAAGACGCCCTTCTTTTCGCCCTCCAGTGACACTTGCAGCTAACCCAGTTACTGGCTCCACCATAGAGTTATATGCAATAATACTACGTCATGTCACTGCCCTACTTACGTGGCATTTGGTCTCTGGCCTTTGGTTTCAAAAGTCGTGGGTTCGATTCCACACTCAGCCAGTCTAACATTTAAGTCCAAAAAGCAACGTAAATAGGTTGCATCTGTTTTTATTTTTACCATAAAATACAATAAAAAAATATTTCATAAAAATGCAACGTTGTATCATAATACGATATCATTGCACGATAAAAAAAAAATTATGCGACGTCACAAATTATGTGATACCTTAGCCAGTGTCCTGAACCGACACGCTGTTAATACCCACTCCCACGTCTTGCGTAGGTCATTCGTGTCTACCTTGGATTTATATTTTTAACCTGCAACTTTCTAATTTTCATGCGATCTGGATGAAATAGTTTAGGTGTTGCATTACTTTCAAATCCACGTTGATAGCTCATTTCGGTCATCATGAGTCTTTCTAATCTAATTGATTGCGCATGCTCTTCAGTGAAGTTAAGTACGGGGAGAAATGCACTCGGTGTACAGCAGTGATATTCCATAATGATTTATGGTGTCCGCGGCCTATCCTGAGTTCTCCGCAGAACGAACACAGATAATCGATTGTACGTTTTCAGTAGCAGAGTGCCTTGTTGATATCCAAGATGGTTACAAAAGCAATGGCGGCCATCGATTAAATCCTCCCCATCCAGGATGACGTAGCCGCTCACAAAAAAGACTTGCAGGACTCAAGATACGCCGCACGTACAATACCTTATCAGTGCATGCGCATCGTGCGCTACAAGCCCATTGGAACGTCCTAGCCAGTTCGCCATAGAAATAATCAGTTCGCCAGTTCGTCAATTGAGCGAAAAGTCTGTCCAAGTTTATTTTTTATTTTTGCAAGGAGGTACAGATCTACGATAAAAGCTGGATTTTGGGTTTGTCTAACACCTCTGTAAAGAGTGTGTCGCAGTGGCAACCCGGACCACTGCACTGTGACTGAGGTAGGCGCCAATGACCTTGCTGTCGACGCTCCTTTAAGCCTCAATTCCCCCCTCCCCCTTAAAAATAACATTTTTAGGAAATAGTGGTGAGCACGGGAAAATACAAGAATGATATTGGTAGTACCCGAAGGACTAAGGTATAATAAATATAAGTTGGCCTGTCTTTCTTTGGTGACCTAAATACGGATGCAAACCTATTTACGTTGCCTTTTGGACTTATATGTCAGACTGCCTGAGCGGGGAATCGATCCCACGACCTCTGAAATCAAAGGCCAAGGTTCTACCGCTGAGCCAGACTGACACGGACTGATTATGACCTTGGCCTTTGATTTCAGAGATCGTGGGTTCGATTCCCCGCTCAGGCAGTCTGACATATAAGTCCAAAAGGCAACGTAAATAGGTTTGTATCCGTATTTAGTTAACCAATTTCGAGCCCATTGGCGTTCCGTCCCGTTTAAAAATTTTCTTTGTTCATGGTCGGTATTTTTTTTGCCTTCCCTCTATTCCCCTCCCAGTTAACAAGGCTTCGTTACACTCACGGGGGCACGCCAGCACTGTTTTAAGCTAGAAAAACTAAAAATAATAATATTCTTACTTTTGCAGTCTTGGAAGAAACTTTGGACTCTTCGAGTTTTAAACGCTGAACTTCGAAACAAGGCTAATACCCTGAACTGAACTCTTTTCCGTGTTGTCGATTTTAGAATTTGGATGTTTCTTATCTGAAATATTAAAGCTACCAGCGAGACGGCCTGTTGACAAAATGATAACAAAGTCCAATTATGATTTACAACGTGGGAGTATCTGTCCAACCAAACGATGTCCCATCATCAATTTGACAGCGGTAAAGATAAAATAAAAAATGTCTCAGAGAAAACTTTAAAGGATCGCATCGATTTTAAAGGCGGAAAAACTATACAAATTGTGGACTAATCAGGAGCGTTATTTGTGTCTTAACCCGAAATCAGCATATTTAATTGGGTTAGTTGCCTTTTTAAATGATAGACCCTTATCTGCTTAATTTCTGTTTAGGTAATGCTGCCAGACTAAGACGTAAAGGCGTAAACATGCTTCCAGATCGCATGTTTACAAAAATAAGCCAATGAAAACATGGCTTCATTCTCATTTTTAGTTTTATTTTGATGGGTGTTGGCTTTGCCCCAAAGGGGATAAATAGGAGATTAAGAGGAAAATTCGAATCTATCATCAACGCTTGGGTCTAGAAACCCGTAAAAATGGGAAAAAAAATAAAAGTTTTATCCGTGTTTAGACCCAAAGGGTGATAGACAGCCACGTTTCGGCCACGTTAGCCAATTTTGACCACGTTATGCATTTTACACCAGGTTTGACCATTATTGAGTATGCTCGCTCACCATGTTGACCCAAATATGTAAGGCTAATTTTTACTTAGTCTAAACGGTTTTTAGCTAATAACTTTGGTGGTGGTTATCGTAGCTGGGCAGTGGCACAGGTCATTCTAGTAGCTTGAGAGGAAGTTGACTGGAAAGAGGACCGTAGTCAAATCCCTGCAAGTCTGTTGCGGTCAGAATAGTGTGAGGGACTGCTACTGTAGTGTAACAAAAAGCAACCAAACGAATTTTAAAAGACAAAAGCCAGAAAGTACACATGTAAAGGGGGAAAAAAAAACACCTTTTCGGAATCAAACCTAGTCCGTCGTCAGGTTTCTATGAAATTAAACCATAGCAAAAATTGCCGAGTTAGATCCAGAACAAATACTGAAACAAAATTTAAAATTGTTTTCAAAGTAAACGGAAAGCCTCACCAGCATTTCCTTTTAAAAAAGGCAAACACGAACGGCGTAGGAGTAGGCCCCCGTCCTTCCTCCCTAGGAGCCGGCGAGAATGCTAATTAAAACGTCACGTAGTCCATCCTTCATTGGGTATTTTTTTTTTTGCATTTCCCCCTCTTTTAAACCTGTGGTGTATGTTGCCACAATGCCCACATCACGTAACAACGTACTAGTGACGTCATCTGTCGTTAGCCACAGATACATCAGCTTCCACATATTATGTAATGGACTAGCTAGGCAACACCTAACTAGCTAGTCACCTGACTGTAAAGCGGTTATATATACGTTTGTCTAAGCGTGAATAAATGTCTCTTCCCCTTCCAATAATGTTACTCTGTACTAGTAATAAGTAGGCTACACTCGGCCACATATTAGGGCTATTTGTTACAATGGCGACGAGCATGGGATTCGAACCCACGCGAGCAAAGCCTAATGGATAGGGATACTGGGGAGTAAAGCAACACACACCACAAAACTGATTAAGTTTAAGTGCATCAAAAATGGGTAAATACTCCTTATAAAACCACGCGGTGCACCGTTCTAGACATTATCTCAGCCCTCTGTCGTGGACGAAGGTTTCCAGGTTCGAATTCCTGGGTTTTGTTCCTCGCCATACTGTTTTTTTTTCGCCATCAAAAACCGTTTGGTAAAGTTAAAAAATGATCCAGTTCATCGATACAAGCTTTAGTTTGCTTCAGCTAACCTTAGGCTCCAAGAAATAAATATTTAAAAATGCCTCAAACGTTAATCAGATTAAAAAACAAGCGGTTTACATTTAATATTCGATATTTAATTTTCTTCAAGAATGGTGCTATTCAGATTTAGCGTGAAGTTAACACATCTGACTCAAATTTGGCCGTCATTTTTGGCCTCCAAAATTCCGATTTCGTACCGGTCAGATTCGGATTCAGCTTGATAAAATTACCTTGAAAATTCCCGGTGTCCATAATGTCTTTCTTTTCGCCGTTTAGCCTATCACTTTACATTTTCTCATTCCGTCTCTGAAATCACCAGCAATTATCTATTTATCTTTCAAGGGTGGTCCAAAAGTCCCTTGCACCCACCAAAAACCCTATAGCATTGAAATTACACACCTAAATCATAGGACTTTGTTTGTCCCTGTGATGGGGGGGGGGGGGGGCACCCAATGAGCTTGTGATGGGGTGCCATGCCTCCCTCAACCCCCAGATATAAAATTTAACTTTATTCCTGTGAGAAATAGACGTTGGGTTCCAGTTACGGGAATATGCGCGTGGCTCAGCGGACGTGACCGCCGAAAACTGCATGCTAATTGGATAAACGGGATGCGTTTTATTACATCTTCAATGTAGCCCCCACGTCACCATGAGGTCTACCCTGCATAGTACAGGAAATTGTCCGGTGCACCCCTCAGATTTAATGTCCGGCAGCACTGAGATTACACACCTGACACATAGGACCAAAGTTTGTCTCTTAGATGGGAACCACTGGCATGAGCTTGCATTGAGGCGCCCTGTCTCCTTAACCCCCCCCCCCCCGATACAAAACTTATTTTTGTTCCTGTGAGAAACAGACGTTTATACTTCCAATTAGAGAAATACGCACATGGCCCAGCCAACATGATCGCCGAAAACGGTATGCTTATGAGAAAAACAGGATGTGTTTTATTACATCTTCAATGTAGCCCTCGCGCCCACATGACGGCTTACCTGCACGGCGTGGGAGATTGTCTGGTGCGGGTGCACTCACCAAAGATCCTAGGCGCTGAGATTACACACCTGACACAGGACGAATTTTTGTCCCTAAGATGGAAGGGGAGGGCATGCGTGACCTTGTATTGGGGCACCCTGCTCCCCTCAGCCTCCTAGTTAAACCAAGTTTATTTCTGTTACCTACAATAAACATGACTAACACCCCTGGGTTAGGCAGTTGATTCCTGACACCTCCCATAAATTAAAGAGCGCAATCACTATCACCTATGCCTGTTCGTCAATTGATGACTATTAATGACGAAAGACGGGAGGGGAGGGGGAACAAAATAGCTTATTTCTTGAGATGTATTAATTTGAATGTTCGCAACCCTGGGGTGTTTTTTTCTGTTTAGTTTCAGCAACAAGGATAAACTTTGAATCCGGGGATTGAGGGGGGTGTGGCTCCCCAATGCAAGCTCATACAATGGCCCTCATCTTATAGGGGCAAACATTGGTCCTATGTGTCAAGTGTGTAATCTCAGTGCTGTAGAACATTTGATGGGATCACTGGACAATTTTATGAACCGTGCAGGGAAGCCCTCATGTGGGCACGGGGGCTACATTGAAGATATAATAACACGCAACCCGTTTATCCAATTAGCAAGCAGTTTTCGGCGATCACGTTGGCTGGGCCATGCGCATATTTTTCCAATTGGGACCAAACGTCCATTTGGGAAAAAAGTCAAACTTTATATCTGGGGGTTGAGGGGGGCTGGCGCCCCAATGCAAGCTTATTGGGTTGCCCCCACCTTAGGAAGAAAACAAAGTCCTATGAGTCAAGTGTGTAATTCCAATGCTGTAGTTCTATTGGCGGGGTGCAAGGGACTTCTGGACTACCCTGTATAATATTCTTAGTTGGGATGAGATGCACACAGTAAGTGAACTCATAATGCACGCAACAAACAAACTCATCATGCACTATAATGAAAGAGGCCGAGCAGGTTCATTCTTGGCATGGTAGCAAAGAAAAAAAAGGGCGAGCGGCCGACAATGTAAACGGATGTGCTGTGTAACAATCAGAATAACGAAATATAGCTTCAATAATGCTGGCCGAGCTGAATAGGTTCAGACTCCGTTCAGTAAAAATCACTACCACGATTGTTGTTACGGACTTATCGCGCTTGGTATCAAAACGGAGAAACAGACAATTCAGCCACACAGAGAATAAGAGTGGCGCACTCCATTGAAAATGATATTTACTTTCCTAAGAAGACCAAACCCCAGGGGTTCCAAGGAAGGGGGCAGGGATGGGGGGGGGGGGGTTATTCAGACCACACAAGGGGGGAAAGGCGGGCTGTGCATTGGGGCGGGGATCGGACCACCCCATGGGGGGACCCCGCAGGGGGGAAGGGGTAGGGGGTGAGAGGGGGGGCCAGGGGGGGGGGGGGGGAGACGGACGACGGCCGTTTTTAGTTCATGCTGCGCAGTAAAGTATCTCACTGGGTCATGCGGGAACCACCTAGACTGGCGTATGTTACGCCGGGCGTACAGCTAGTCTTAACTCATAAAACGGTAGTTGCCACTCTTTTATCAGCGCTGCCCCAAATATGCTTTAAACAATGCTTTACAATGATAAAAATAACAATATTTTTTCCGGCAGAAAAAGAAGAAGAATTTATCGGCGGAAACAATGCAGAAGCAATGGTGTAACAATAATGCTGCAAACAACAATGTCTTTACAAACATGCATTGTACGTGGTTTGATGAAGTCACGTAGTCGGGCTTGGGTGAAAAAGACTAAAAAAATATATGTCTGCTTCCGGGTTACAGGGCTTTGAAAGACACAAAAAATGCGCAGTCCGATTCAGTGCGAAAAAAACAAACCAGGCCACAGGACGTGAAAGACACCGTGTGCTCCCGGGTAACGGAAATGAATGAAGGATGGTGAAATGAATCACAAGATACATGCATTGAGTGTGCGAAGCAACCTTACCGCAATTACCCATCTTCAAGAACAGGAATTATTTAAATTACACATTTCACTGTTATGGAAAAACCAACAGCTGTTATACTAGCTGTTACCCGTCTTCAAGACGGGCTTTACACCTAGTATATATATAGTATAATACGCTAAGTTGGGAAGAGATCCACACAACAAGCAATCTCATCTTGTACTACAATGAAAGAGGGCGAGCACTCGTTGTATTGGAGCAGGTTCACTTTTTTACTTTTACTTTTAATTCACTACACGAGCCTACAGACCAGCAGTCAGTACCTGTATATAACTGTGTCACTGAATAGGTTACATTGTAGGTTAAGATTTTATCGTCGAGCAGGTTCATTCTCGGAACTGTAACAAAGAAAAAGGGCGGGCGGCTGACAATGTGAACGGATGTGCCCTGTAACAATCAGTAACAAATGTAATATCGCTTCAATAATGATGGCTATCAGAGCCGAGTTGAATAGTTTCAAAGTTTGTTGAGTAACAATCATTGCATGCACGATCGTTGTTGCGGGCTTATCGCGCTTGGTATCAAAACGGAGAAACGGCCAATTCAGCCGCACTAAGAATAAGAGTGTCGCCCTCCACTGACAACGCTATTTACTTTCCTAGAAGACCAAATAAATTAGTGGTTCCAAGGATGGGGGAGGGAGGGAGGGGGAGTGGGTGGGAACTGGGAGTACCAGAACCAGAAGGGGGGGGGGGGTGGCGCATGGGGGAAAACGGACCACACAATGGGGAGGGCGAGGTGCAGGGTATTCGAGGAGGACAGGGGGGCAGTCAACGGCCATTTTCATTTCATGCTGCTCAGTAAAGGATTTCGCTGGCGCATGCAGGAGCCAGCTAGATCAGGATCACGGGTACAGCTAGTTTTCCCAAATAGCCGGAAAGTCGGTAAGATATGCTATCCAAAACATATATAACCTAACAACTAAAAAATCGCACCATTTGGAGCAGTCTTAGAAAACCAGTAAATTGGCGTATAAATCGTTATCGAATGAATTATCCAAATCTACATACAGTCGTAGCAGCACCACTTGCACTGAACTGCTACAAACATGACCCATTTCTTAGTGCTTGATTAGTTCTTATTAGTGCTTCGAATTTAGAATTAGTGTTCTTTCAATAAAAGAATTATAACACTTTCAAAGATTGATCCACCGCCACTTTCGAAAGTGGTATAATTCTTTTCCTGAAAGCGCACTAATTCTAATTTTCGTACACTAATGAGCACTAATCAAGCACTAAAAATGAGACATGTTAGGAGCCGTGCAGGGGTGCTGCAGCATTAACAGCACCAACCCATCAAAACAGTGATAATTTACGGACTTGTGTGGTACTAACTCTAATTTTCGAGAACTAATTATCACTAATCGAGCACTAATTGTCGGTGTTTAGTTGGGTCTGATTACATGAGGTGGTGGTGCTAAACTGACGGAGCGCAGTAACCTGTTACTTCGAAACAAGATAGTTGTACCCTGGAGACAAACACAAAGCTGCAACTTTATCAAAAATGTGCTATAAAACCGCTAACTGGCAAAAATAAATCGCAATTAAAAAATAAATAAAAAGAAGTGATATCAGACGTAAGACGCAAGTGAGTGAAAGAACCCGCCAAGTTTCAACCAATCAATGTATTGATTTCAAAATAAAAATGACTGCCACTAAGTTTTTTACATGCTGTACCAAACCTAACCTGTGTAGTGTGTACTGACCGAAAAGTGTTCCTCACAGAAAGTAGTGATATCATCCGGCCAGCAAACAACCGCCAAGTGCTTTTACGTCAGATGTTAAATGAAAAACTTGGCTATTGCTGCTCATAGTAGCAATGGTCAAGTTTTTTTTTCAATTAACCTTGACCTAATATTCGGTGGGATTAGCTTGGAGGTTATTCCTGGCAGAGGTGATATCACTACTCTCTGAGAGGAATACTTTTCGGTTATGGTTAGTACATGGGTTAGACTTGTTACACCATGTAGAAATTTTGGTGTCAGACGTTTTATTCTTGGCTGAAACTTGGCGGGTTCTTTGTGGATTCCCTTGTGAGTCACCTTTCATATAACCAACACTTATCAATCAGGAAATCAACAATAATTGTTGTTTTTGGCAGTTGTTGAGCTGTCTCCTTATTTGCTTCACGTTTATTGTTGTAAGCCAAAAATGTTGATCGTGATTGTTATTCAATGCTGACCCTGCTAACTTTGTCGTGATTCCGAAAACTACGATATTGGAACTTTGATAGTGATAAGTAAATTTTTCTTCTTAAACCACAATCAATATTGGTAAATCGAACAATAGTAAGAATATTGCAAAACTAAGAACTTGGAAAGCAGATGAAGATTGGTAAATTTCCAATTTGGAACGATTACCAACTCTGGCTAAACTCACAGTTTTATGGAACTTGTAAAACGTTGTTCAAGCTTGGTAAAATTCCCATCTTGGAACACTGATCAATATTGGTAAAAATAAAGATCTTATTTATCCTGCATAACAATCTTGCAAAACACGGGCATTACTGGATAAACTAACGATTTTATGTATCCTTTAAAACAATTTTGTAAAACATTGTTTTGGTCATTACTGGTTAAACTAATGATCTTAAGAATCTTAAAAAAAACTATGAGTCCGGGTCTTCAATAAAGTTTGGTGAACTTCTGTCTTGGAACGAAGACCAACACTGGTAAAACAAAGACAGTTGACGAAACTAAGAGTTGGCACTAAGCCAGCAGAGCTGATATTATTGTATTTTCTACGGTTTTGGATTGTATTACTGTTATTTAAAGTTATTACAAAATTATATTCCGTTGTCATGTTACCCAAGCCCTTCTCTTTACTAAATTCCACAGATCGTTGCAGTTGTAAATAAATAAATAGGTTTGTTGCGTATACATTTGCAACTGATGCAGTAAGGACTACGTTGGCCACTAACAATCAACCAACATTAACAGCGACAGGAGTTTATACGCGGAATGGTGCCTAAAGGACCCGTATTGGGGGGG
>JAHWFP010085654.1:0-17519 GCA_023313725.1 Lithobius niger | reverse complement strand
CGCTCTAGCGACAGAAACTGTCCCTGCCACAAGCTCGTAGTATAGAACTGCCATATATATGGAGGCATCCTTGCTTTGGTTTATAATGTAAGAAGAAGAAACGTAGGTATTAAGAAGGCCTAGGGCCTTTTGAACGCTATTTTAATGTGACGATAATATTCTTGTTGTTGTAGTAGAGGTTCTTTTACATGTATTAGTGCGACGCTGATGGCTTACATTTCTTTTTGTAATGAGCTTTTTCGAGCTTTAAGTTTTTTATGGCTTACATCCGTTAAGCTTTTTTTTATTAAATACTATTTAGAATCCGAGTTTCCAACACATAGGCTTGTTATATTTCGGGTGTTAAAGAGGGTTATATAGGAGGGTTTTTCCCTCCACCTTCATTTAACAGGTGAAAAGCTGAAAACGCTACATAGGCAAACACAAATGGCGGCGCTGAGACGGAAGCAAATGCAAAGCCTTTGGTGCTGCCATTGTGTGTTTGCCTGTGTGGCGTTTTTAACTTTAGAACTTTTAAATGCAGGTGGGGGAAAATTGGGGTGCTAACTCCCGTTATATAACCAGCCAATGGGCTTCAACCTCGTTGTTAGTATTCTGTACAGCCGAAACAGTAAGGAAGACAACTATATCAACGACTTTGACCGTCCGTCCGCCACCTTTTTCAGCTGCATTTGGACCAGAAATAAAACAAAAGTTTTTCACCATTGGATTCAACGTCTAAAAACTAAATAAAATGAATAAAAAACACTGAAAGTATGAAGCGGAAGTGGCCAGAATGTGACGGCAGTGTATACAGAAGACTGGTAGCAACTAGGTAGTCACTCCCCCACCTTGTTATGCATAGTGCTCCATGTGGTCAACTACAATTTCACGCACTGTTACCTCCAATTTGAATTGAAGCAGTTTGTCGGACTGAGCTGCTGTGATGGTTGGCCACTCGAGGCAAATCACTGATTTACAGGCCAATATTCGAAGGAGCAAAATGCGTGACCGTAACTGTTGTGCAATGCAGTGCGCACTGTGGCTATAGTAACACCAAATACCTACCACTTACAGCTACCATTTGCAATCACAACTGTATTTCATAAAACATTGTGGAAATATATGATAATTTATAAAAGCCATTTCGTCATGACAAACAAATGCCGATGCACACCTAGTCCCGTTGCGTTTTCGACTTAAAAATGTCAGATTGCCTGAGCGGGAAGTGAACCCTCGATACGGACTATCAGTACGGTTTAACGGTAACAGGGTGGCGTTCAAAACTTCCCTGATTTTTCCCAGTTTTCCAGATCATTACTGACATTTTTCCCTGAATTTTTTTCGGTCGAAGGAAAAGGTGCAGTACAGGACAAAACATTTTTTTTTTTGTTTTCACATTTCACTAAAATCGCCATAACTGCATCAAATTGTTTTGCTAAATCAAAAATTGTATTGCCATAACTGTTATTTGTAAACCACAGGGAGCCATAATCTGAACAAAACTAGACCCGCACTAACCTCCCATGTTACTTAGGCCTAAGGAGTTTTCGCTTTATCATGAATGAAACAAAAAGGATATGGATTTTTACTGAAATAAAGTGAAAGTTTTACAAGTAAAAAGTAAAATCCGAATTAGCTATTCTTTGAAGATAAAAATACTTTCCGGAAAATGTTGAAATTCCTTGGCTTTCTGTGTATGTTTAACAAATCCCATGATTTTCCCCTGAATTTTTCAGACATGATAAATTCCCTGAATTTTTCCTATTTTCCCGGTTTTTCAGGAGGAACGCCACCCTGGGTAAGGCTTCGGATTTTGGTCTAAATCTCAAAGGTCAAGTGTTCAATTCTCGCTCAGGCAGTCTGAAATTTAAGTCCAAAAGGCGACGTAAATAGGTTTGCATCTGTATTTATTTACCACTAGTCGAACCGATTTGGCTTCCCATCCTGTTTATGTCGTCACCCGAGTCGACAATAACGACGGCCCCAATCCTCATTTTACTTTGTAAAAATGTTTTACAGTTCTTTAGTAGTCTTGTAATTGTCCGACTTTTAAATTTTCAGTTTATACAAATGTGAGGAGCAGAATAGCAAACTTGATGCTTAAATGTTTTTTTTTAATAGTTAATTTTGGATTTTTTGAACCTGTTTATTTCTTTAGACTTCTCTCATCTGTATGCTTCAATACCTTACAAAATGTAGGATTTTACACAGAAGAAATGTTACACATCACTTTTCTGTTTTCGAAATTCAAATTTTTTTTTTCACTAAATTCAATTCTGGATATTTTTTATTTTACCACAACAAATATTTACCTCATCACGAGTTGGTGCTTGTAAACTACCTACTAGCACTAGCTTACCGCGTCGATAGCCTCGACATTCTTGAGATATCAAGTTTCTGCACGTAAGAGTTTAACTCGTAATCAGTGACTGCATAAATAGGGGCTCGAACGCACTAGGCAACAGGTCGCTGCAGCCAATGAGAATGCTTACCGTTTATGTAAAACCACGCACTGACCATTTCTATTGGCTGCAGCAACCTTGCCGCACTACCAAGTCGCATAGCGCGTTCGAGCACTAAAGGACGCCGACACACTGAGCGACCAGGTCGCGCAGCCAGTGGTCGTGGCGGCCAAAAAACACGGCGACGTGCCGCGCGGCCACGTCCGTTTTTCATTGATAATTCTCGATCACGTGATAAAAAATGCACCAGGAGCAAGTATGGTCGCCCTGTGGCCGCCTGCACGCCGCCCGGGATCCCAGTGACCGCGGCGACAAGCTGGCCGCTGCGGCCAAGTGCGCGTTGCTACATATACCGTAAGCATTCTCTTTGGCCGCAGCGACACTGCCACGCAGCTTGGCCCATGTGTGCGTGGGGGTCCTAAGAGTTCTGGTGGTCATGGTAGTAAGGTGTGGTAGAGCTGCCTGCGGCAGTTAATCGGGAAATAAATAGACACAAATCGTTGCAAAATTATGAAGGTAAATTGGAAATAGGCTTCAACGAAAATTATACACCACCTTTATGCGAACCAGGCCACCAACAGATCACTACCATATTGGTTAAGTCGGTATGGTAGTGATCTGGTGATGACTTGGTTCCGCAGTTCGAATCCGGATCACATCACTTGAATGAAACGTAAGGCATAAAGGCGGCTTACTGTACTACGTTATTTCTCGAAGCTGATCGGGTTGGTGACTGGAACGGGAACCGCAGCAGAATCCCTGTCAGTCAATAATGGAAGAGTAGTGCGAGAGGATACCAGTTCACCAGCTATGGGATCAATTCTGGACAATATGTAAGCCACTGTTTACTCCTCGGTTTTTTCCTTCCAATATTGTACCGCTTTCTGCTTCTAAAATAGCTAATAAGGTTCAAAGTTGGGACAGCTCGTGTATAACAGCAATGACTTACGAATCAACGCAATTTACAAAAAAAATTACTTAAAAAAAAAAAACTTCGGGTGACATCCATCAACTTGGAAATTTTCAAGCTTCCAATATCAGAGATGGAACTGACCTATGGGTTGGTGGGTCAGACGGCCAAATGGATCACATTTTAATAAAACAAAAAGCTTTAATTCGAAGGTTTCCCAAAGGTCCTAGAAAAAGGTCGTCATAAAGACAATCTATCTGGAGAAAAGGCCTAGAAAGCCTTACGTTAACAAAAAAAAACACACCGGTAACACATAAATGGTCCGTGGTAGGATGGACAATCTTTAATGAAGGCTGGAGTATGTGTGTGTGTGGGGGGGGGGGGAAGACCCTTTATATACCAATTCGTGAGATGGGTCATGGACGGTGGTCACATTTATTCTTTATCGGGTGGGTCAAGTGGATCGAGAGTCACGGCTCGAATGGGTCAGGTAGGTCATGGGTCGGAAAAAGTGACCCACTTCCATTTCTGTCCAATATTCGCCAGTTGAATGTTCGCTACATTTCCGAAAGACTATTATGTGATACAAATACTGCCAAGATTGTTCAGCTGACCAATAGTCTTGCTATTGTTTGTTAATGTCTTTAAGCCTCTCAGTCAACTGAATCGTGGAATGATGTGTAGCTGAAGTGGATCAGTTTTAAACCTTACCAGATATTTTTCTGAAAGATGTCTAGAAGTGGAGGCAAACCGGAAAATGAAAAGATGAGGGAAAACTCCGACCAGGGAAGAAAAATATATAGATAGTGCCACTCTTTCTTGGACAACTGAAAACATTTGGACGAAAGAAGTATCTGCTTTTAAAGCAACATACCGCCTGCCTTATAACCTTCCGCCTGCCTTATATCAGCTACGCGCTGATCGCATCTGCGCATTTACCACAGTCAAGGTCAACTGACAGTTGCTTCGTTCCTCGTAGCGAAAAACGAAGCTACTATCTCAGTTGGGATTGTGCCTAATAGACAAGCGAACGTGAACGCATTGTGTCGTCACAAACCAGAATGATTCTCGTATTTCAAAATCACAATTTATAATTTTCTAGACTAATGTCTGTATAATTTTGCTTCAGCGATCTATAGGAATAATTAATTTTAATTTTTACTGCACTAGTCTTTTAGAATTTTGATCTCATAGTAATTATTAGTAAACGATTAAAATTAGTCCTGCTCACACACAGATAAAAATTCAAGGTCATTGTAGGCGCGCAAAGGATCATATTCGTTCTGGAAGAACCTAAATAAAATTCCCAATATTTAACAGAACATCTCCTAGACGCCACATTTCAAAACGGATTTTTAGCAAGGGAAAGACTAATGGTAAATAAATAGACTTTTGAGGCCCTACTTTATGTAGAGGATCGAGAAAAATGGCGCTGGGAGGTATACCCCTTTAACGATTTACCGCCAGAGGGCGCTATCGTCAAATAACAGGAAGCGTAAAGCATCATGGGGATCAAAACTATTTAGCGTCACTAAAGCAAATTGATCACGATAAGAATACAAAATCATTCGCTTAAAATTTGTTATAATTCAGATTAGGACATTAAAATAATTTTAAGAACGATTAGAACTGGCTGATAAAATTTTGGCTGTTCAGACTTTAACTTCTTCCGTGGTTTACCTTTATTGTAACGAACTATACACAGTTTGAATTGAACACAGAATAAGTTCTTCAACTTCGGATGTTGCCCACGAAAGAGTATTTCGTCTATTTCCGCAGGTATTGTCGCTAATACCATGGTTACCATGGCAATGATGCCGCCATTCTTCATTTCAAGTTTCACCTTCTACAAGAACCTGACAATTTATCTCTCAAGCACAACTTCTTCAACTGCCAGAAGTTTTGAGTCTGACCAGTTTTCCATCAATTCTAGAGAAGAAGAAATGAATTTAGACGATTTAACTTTGAATTTGTCTTCAGACCAGCTGAAGTTTTTTACTAAATTCATTACCATCGATCTTAGCCAGGAGTTTGGTTGAACATCGCCACTCAGACCCCTTGAAGAATTCTAGAAGAGAACCAGTAACCCCTCCTATGCGTCTGTCAGCCCCTGCAGAAGTTTTGGCAGCTGCTCGTGGCTTTGTCACTGACCCTGATCCATCGTGTGGTAGAGTTGTGTCCATTCAGAAGCCATGGCTGCACAGAACCTCGAGTACTACTAGTTCCACAACTGAAAAAGAGCAGGAAATTAGATGCAATGATTGGGTTAAAAACGTAAGTTCGGAAAACATCAATTTAGCATCACTTAAGGCTGTAAGCTTACCTGATCCTTCAGTAGTGCATGTTTTAGGTGATTGTCTTCCATTTAGTGATTCCCAGTTACAAATGCTTGAAAATAGTAGATCAAAGGTAAATCTTTAAATGTTAAGAAGGTTCCTTTAGCAAAGAATACTATCCCTAAACAACTTGTTGAGTCAGTTGAGTTACAGCCTAATGTGTTGCCAGGCCAGTCAAAAGTTAACCTAGATTTAGAGGTGCGTAACGGTTCTAAATTACAAATAAATTCTAAACCTTTAAGGACTCATTCGAGTTCTTGCAGTAGCAAAGCTAGTTCAAGAGTTTCTTGCTCTAAGTCTTGTAAGGGTAGATATGAGGCTTTGGAAAATAAATTGGATCAGGTTGAGAAAATGTCAAAGGCTGTAATGGAGTTGCACATTGGTAAAAAAAATGAGAGTTTGGTTAAACCTTTAAAAGTTGATCGAATTTTACTACCTTATACTCAGTTTCAAACTTATCCTTTGCATGTTCAAGACCAGCCTTTTTCAGATTTCAATCCACCAAATTTTCCAGCCTGCACTGATCAGAATTTGGGTAATGTTCCTTTTTCTACAGCTCCAACTGTGAACAGAGGAATAGACATTAAAGTTAAGGCTTTAGATTTACCTAAATTAAGTGGGCTAGCATCTTCCACTCTAGCATGTTTACTTGACTGATCTGTCTAAGATTAAGCAAGTGAAAGGTTATTCTGATGAGGAATTTTTAACTTGTTGCATTCCTTTAGCACTAACAGAGGAAGCTTATAGATGGTTTTACCAGCCCCCACCCTTTTCATCTTACAGGGAAATTTGTGCAGCTTTTAAATACACCTTTCACCCTCCCTCTAAAAATAGGCGTTTATTGCAACATTTTGTCAGACAGTTCAGGAGTCAAATGAAAACTTCTAGACTTTTTTTCGAAGATGTGAGACAATTACTTCACAACTTGACGATAGTTACTCTGTTGAGGAACTTATCGAAATCATCAAAGAAAATCTGAAAGGTTTCAGCCTTATGCTTGCCAGAGGGATTTTTCAAACTTGGTCGAATTTTACAACTACGCGACAAGAATGGAAACATACCTAGCTTCAAAAACTGGCCATAATTTATCCGTTGACGCACCAATACCTACTTTGTCTAACCCGAACGTGTCTGTAAACAATCAACGCCGTTCTGCCAATTCTGTACAGGTCCCTGTAGTGTGTTCACCTGCAGCGGCGGCACCTGCAATAGAGAGAAAATTTTGTCAGTTGCATAACACTGCTAATCATGACATAAGTTCTTGTTCACAAAATAAACAACTAGTTGAGGCTGTTAGGGCAGGCAATTTTTCTAGTCCCAAGTTAATTGCAGATTTAGCTCATGCTCAACCAGCAACTGTTGCCACTGCTCAAACTAAACAAAACGATCAACAGCTTAATACTCGGCCTAAATCATTATTTTCTGGTTTAGACAAAGCTAGAAGACATGCAGTAGTTTGCAACGAATGCTTTAAATCTGGGCATTTAGCTAAAATTTGCTGGATGACGCATCCTGAGCTTCGCCCAGCTTGGGCATCAAACACCGTCAATACTAATGTGAGCCAGCTCTCACAGACAACTCAGGGTTTAAATCCAAATGCTCCTCCTTACCCAAAATAATCAGGCGACAACTTCAATCTGGCTTTGCAGTGCCGTCGCCACAAGATCAATGGTACGGTGGCCAGTTACCTGACGACCCTCATCGAATACCCAGAGGGATAAGGGCTGAGCGTCCCAAAAGAATAGATTATCTTGGACTTCCCTGTATAGTTAAGGGTCCTGAGTAGTCCCAAAATAGCCCTTGTGGTTACGTTGGTGCGCGAATCGGGGATGAAATTGCCGATGCACTTTTGGACAGTGGTTTTGTGCACAAGGGCTTACACGATCATTTGATTAATTTGGGTTTCAAATTCAAAAAGCGGGAATATTGGGTTAGATAGGCTGATAGGTGCTGGGGTATTTGCCCTGGGTTTTTCATCATCCCCATTCAGGTTAAAACCAATTCTTTTGTTTACCCATTTATTGAGATGCCTGATGCCATCCAACCAATAATTTTAGGTGTGGATTTTGACTTGGTCAGGGATGATTTTAAATTACAATAGAAATTATTGGTTTTGGCATCCATTCAAAGGCGACGTGTATGCTCTCCGTAGGAATCCCTTGCGCTTGCTCCATCCCACTGTAGGTGCGATAATTGGCAACGCAGAGCTACATCCCACACTAGAGGAGATCCGTGAAAAGGTGAATAAAATTGACATTTTGGACTCGGATCAAAAGGAACAACTTTTTGTTTTGTTAGTGACTTATCACCATACATTTTCTACAAAAATAGGAAAATTTAAACACTGCCCTCCCATGGTGATAGATACTCGCGGAGCCCCTCCTGTAGCTTGCCACCCCTACCCTTTAAGATATTTAGATCAACAAAAGGTTGCCGAGCATGTTAAAAATATGCTTGACCTACGCGAAATAGTTCCTGGTTTTAGTGAACATTGCTGCCACGTATTTTTGGTGCCAAAAAAGGATGGGATGTCTCGTTTGGTGGTGGATTATGTCCCTCTGAACCGGAACGTGCAGCTTGACCCATTTCCACTTCCGCTCATTGATACGCTCATTGCACGTTACGACAAATGTAAATACCGAAGTAATTTGGACCTGACTATGGCATATTGGCACGTGCCCTTGGACCCTGAGAGCGGCAAAATAGGGTCATTTGTTACTACTGGGGGCCAGTACATTCCTCTCTGTGCTCAATTTGGCATGCGTAATAGTGGAGCCAATTTTTGTCGTGCAATGTCGCAGTGCGTTGAACCGATTCATCACCTAGGATGCATCGATTATGTTGATGATCTTGGGATCGGTTCAAAGCTCTGGAAGGAACACCTGATTGGACTGGAAGCATCATTGTCTATGATGGTGAATGAAGGGTTATCAGGTAAGTTCAAAAAATCACAATTTGTGGTTAAGGAATTACTCGTTTTAGATTATTTGGTCACTGACGATAGCGTAAAAGCAAATCCTGCAAAAGTGCAGATTTTACAGTCTTGGCCAACACCAAAAACTGTGAAAGAAGTACGAAAATTCAGAGGATTAGCAAGTTGGTTTCACAGGTTTGGGCCTCGATTCGCTGAAAGGATTTTAGCATTGACCGACATCTTGCGAAATAGCAAACAAAAACATTTGTCTTCGGGTCCCAGAGAGGATGAAGCATTTAATAACATCAAGAGGTATTTATTAGATGGTCCAATTTTGGTTCATCCTGATCCTACCAAGCAATGGATTTTGTATTCAGATGCCAGCGCCTCAGGTGTTGGTTGTCTGTTATGCCAAAAGGGACCAAACGATGACCATGCTGTTACAGTTGATATGGCATCACATAAACTGTCTTCGGCCGAGGCTCGTTATAATTGCTCTGAGCGTGAAATGCTATCAGTTGTTTTTGGCGCCATCTCGCGGAAGGCGGTGGTATAATGTGCGTGACAGACCACTACTCTTTAACTTTAATGGACGTCAAGAAGAACAATAGAGGGCGCATAGCCCGATGGCTGGTATTCTTGTCGTCGTTGGATGCTAAGTTAGGTTTCCAACCCGATATACTTAACGCCCCAGCGGATAGTTTGTCACGGATGTTTGAAGGTGTCACCACTCCCGATAAGGATCACATGAATCCGCCCCTCAGGGAAGTTCATATTCCTAATTTCAGCAAGCCATTTAATGTATTCAATAATGATTGTTTTAACTGCAATGTTGAGGTAACTCAAATTACGGTTGAAATGATAGCGGCTGAAACTCGGAGATACGAATTCATGAACACGTTAGCATTAGCTTGCAGGGAAAACCTTGGAAAGATGCTTCGGTCGCAATTCAGAGATTTGTAGATAAATATTCAGCGAATTTCGTCTATGACGACCAGCAAGGTGTAATATATTGTGACCTTGCGCATGACCCCCTTGAGTCAGCCAATCTAAAGCTATTTCTTCCCAGGAATTTACAAAGGCAAGTGTTGGATCTTAACCATAATACGGTTACGGGAGGACATTTCAGTGCCAGA
This sequence comes from Lithobius niger, assembly GCA_023313725.1. Classification (NCBI taxonomy): domain Eukaryota; kingdom Metazoa; phylum Arthropoda; class Chilopoda; order Lithobiomorpha; family Lithobiidae; genus Lithobius; species Lithobius niger. The sequence continues at coordinate 7,779 of JAHWFP010085654.1, read as the reverse complement.
AAAACCTTGGCACGAGTTCAGAAATTGTTCTACTTTCCAAGAATGAGTAGATTGGTCCATAGGTTCGTCCGGGTATGCCATCTGTGCCGTTAATATAAAGGCCATGGCTTACGAACCCTTGGTAGACTACAGACCATTCCTTTGAACCATCCTTTCCACACAATCCACTTAGATTGGAAGCAGTCTCTGCCAATGACCAAGAGTCAGCGTAAGAACCGCAATGTACTGGTAATAACAGATTTGTTACCGGATATCTCCTTTGTTACCCTTGTAAAAAGTTTGAAACGAAAACGCTTGTCACGCTGTTAATTAATCTAGTTTTCCCTATATTTGGGATACCTCATTGCGTGGTGAGTGATGACTTAGCTGCCCTGGTTAGCTCAATTAGTAAGGAATTTTACAGGCGTTTTGGTATTATGCAATCAGTTGCTACCCTTTACCATCCAGCGTCTAACAGCCCAGAAGAGCTACAGTGTAAGAAAATTGGTAGGATGATCGCACAATTTTGCGGCGATAACCCGTGTGACTGGGACGAGAAACTTCTCTTATTTATGCTTTCTATAAACAGCTCGGTTGATTCGAGAACTGGTTACACCCCTGCTTTCTTAAATTTCAACCGAGAGATAAATATAGGAACAGGCCCTCCCATTCAAGACACTTTAGATCAGCCACTACCTCTTTGGGATGCTACACTAACTAGTAACTTGCGTAAAACTTTGGAGAGATTACGGCGGATTAGACATTCTGATCGAGCTTACGAATATGCTAAGCTAAATGCTCATATTCCTAGACCTCTGGAAATCGAAGTTGGTGATAAAATTTGGGTAAAAAGTCATTATTTGTCACACAAGCATAGTTATTTCGTGGCTAAACTACAAAGAAAATTTGTAGGGCCGTATGAAATAGTGGAGAAAATCTCTCCTCAAGTTTATCGGGTTCATGAAGTTTCAACTGGTCTCTTGCAAAAGGGTTACCAACATATTTCAAACGTGAGACGAAATACCTGGTCAATTCACTTAACTTTGGAATTCCACACTCTTTCAGCTTAAAAGTTGCCAATTTGTCTGGTATTTCTCCTTTTTTTTGGCAGTCTAACTGCCAAGGGAAACATTTCAAGATCTAGATTGGTGACGCATTTGAATGATTTGGAAAAACTGTGTTAAAGTTATTTTATTTCGTTCAGCTCATTTGCATGTTTTATGTTCATTAGCTTTCAAAAGTTGATTTTCATCCATTACAAGTGGCCTGGCCAAACACCAGTATAAATTTGTGCCACTTCTTTCAGAGCCCACTACTCCTATTTGTAAATTTTGACCCCACCAGAAGCTACAGCTAAGTGTACCTAATTAGCTTGATGAAAATGGTATCAATGCTAACCGTTGAAAATGCGTTCAACTTACGGTTAATTCATAGTAAGGAGACTTGATAGTAGGCCAGTATCATTTCTCAATTTTACTGCTATGAACAAATGCTGTAAATTGTGAAAAACCCGTTTTGTTTTTAATTTGACACAGAACCTTTCAAGTCTAAAGTGTTAACTCACGTTAACTTGGAAAACTTAATTATGGAGTTTTTGCTGGGAAGCAATGTCCTTTTTTTTTACCTTGGTCTTAAGTGTTAACTCGCACAAGGTTCCTTTTGTTTTCACCTTGGTCTTAAGTGTTAACTCGCACAAGGTAACCAATTTAAACTCCATTTTTCGTTTTGCTACTAATGTCACTTTGGACGATTAGTTTAAAGCTGTATTCTTTTTGGATCCCCTTTCCATAACAGATAGGATCACCCTTTTGATTGCAAGGCATAGCCTCCGTAGCAGCAAGATTGTGAGGTACTCTATTAACCCTCATTTTGATTAAACCCGATCACTAAAATGAATAACTCAAGTTTTTGAATTTGGACGAAGGTAGGTAGGTGCCCTATGATTTTTTTTTTGTACCGGGAAGAGTAGTAATGGTCCATGTTCAGGTTAAAATCACCCATCACTTTATTGGCAGCAGGAGGAGTGTGTCAACTGTTGAGACCAAACGAATCAGTTTATCAAGGAGGAACCGTATTTAAGGTTCTACCGACATCAGCCTGTGCCAGTGATAAGCGGCTGTATAGCTAATGAAGTCATTGAGTGTGAAACCACGAACCTAACCGGCAGTTTAGTGGGGAAGCCCAAGCCGGATCCGTAAGCACTTAGGTGAGACAGGCACTTGATCTAGAAGCTCCGCTAGAAACCCTCCACCACCCAAACGTGATTTTGCGATTTTAGAAAAATTTACTAACCTCATTTAGTGCAGAGAAGTGCAAATTTTCTCCCTAACCTTAGTGGTTTAAACTTTTTATTTTGCACGGTAGTTTTCTTAATTTATCCTGAGAGTCACCAATGGACAGCTTTTTTATAATTGAATTTTAAATCTTATTTTAATCTCAATAAATTCTGATGCAAAAACTATGGAAATCTGTTTAATAACCAAGATTAGACAATTTGGATGTATGATATCACTTCTTTAAATGGGTAACCAGTATGAACAAAACTGGACGCAATTTTGTTTTTGTAACATTTTTAATGTTTCCAGTGTAACACGTTAGGAAGATGTAAACTTTTTTGCTTCAAAGTGTCTATAAAATAGAATTTTGTAGGCTATATTTTAAAATGTAAACTGCTAAAACTATTTATAGGCAGAAAATCTAAGAGAGTTTCATGTTATCTAGTCTTGGAGACCAATGATTTGTTTCTAGATGAAAAGTTGATTTACTGCTTAGCTATGCCATTGACAACTGCAGATGTTAATTTTGGACTACGCTTCAAACTTTTCAGTCAAAGATTGTTATACCTCAAATTTTTGGTATGCCCATATCATCCAACATTTGGAACGTTTGTAACCCTGTATGCGATTTAAAAAAAATGGTAGTTATTTACCTAGGCTAGACAAGTGTTTGCATGCATAATTTAACTAAACATCCTAGTTATACACAAATTGTAGCAATCTTTTCCTAGGCCTATAGGCAAGTTAAAGAGTACAGGTGTTGTAGTGTCAGTACAATTTTGTGCAATGTCCATGTCACTGTTTTATAATTTTGAGTTGATTATTCAACATGAAATTTTTAAAATTTCGCCAAAAATTTCTAGATAGCTGAGAACCTTTCCTGGTCCTCTTAACCCTAAGCTGCCGCTCACATGTACAACCCCTAGCCACAAGATACAGGTTCTACTCTGGATTTACTACAATTTTAAATATTGTCCATTACTTGTCAAATGGAAAAATGCATACACTCCTGAAGTTTAAAAACTAAATTTATCTTCAATCGTCCCATCTTCAGTGATTAAATAATAACATGCGTCCACTTCGATGCGAAGTACGGTAATCACAAATTTTTTGGGCACTGTAAAATGTTTATAGCACCATAAATCCAACCCAAATTTAAATTTGGATGCTATAAAATTACCATTCCTGGGTCTTCGGCAGGTTGTTCACTGTAAACTTCTAAAGAACCACAGAATTATTTTTGTTTTTTATTGTATCATGCAAAAACTGTGCAAAAAATGCAATAACAAGGTGAGTAACGTGTGCAATTAACGTTTAGGATAGATTTTAAGTATATTCTAACTTGCACACGATATTTAAATATTTTTATTGAACTGACAACAAATTAAAATTGAAATTTGGATACTGTTTTAAGAACAAATGTTTCAACATTGTGACGCTTATTCCGACTTGTACCCCTACTTTTTTTGTTTTCATTATTACAAACTATTGCTCTAATCGACTTATCAGGCCAGCGTACGTATGGACCATTGTTTAAAAGTGTGGTGATAAGTGCCAACTGAAATCAATGCATTTTCAACTTATCGTCCTACTTTTAAACAATGGACCATACAATCATTGTTAAAACATTGCTTAAGTACCAAGCATGTTAATTGCACTGAGCCAATTCATTTAATGAAAATTAAAAATGAGTTGCATTTCTAAGTTGCAGGAAAAAAGGTTCAGAAACACGCTGATTTCTTAAAAAAAACGCTTGCCCCCGGGGCCCCCGCCCCCCCCCCCCCCCCCTCAACCCTGCATGAAACCCTTGTGAGCCATTTAAAAAAATTTTTATATGGATTCGTATTGCATCGCTAAGTTAAAGGAACACGTTTCAAATTCGGGCCAGTTTCTTAAAAAAAATATTAGCTTCCTGGGCCCCTGCCCCCCTCCCTCCCACCTCAGCGGCTTTTCTCCAGAAACGAAAATTATATCTGATTTGCTGAAAAAACGTTTCAAATTCACGCAGATTTCTTAAAGTCGACTAACTTCCTGAGATCGTCCTCTCCCCTTCACCCAATGCAAGGGGTAGTTGCGACAATAATTCGTCATCTTCGTCACTAAATAAGTGAGATATCCCCAAATCCATTAGGCTATACAACCTGTTTTCTGGGAAATGTTTTAGCATAAATTCAGGAACACCGACGTACTACGTAGGGGTACAAGACAGTTATCACCCAAATTTTGCAACAATGACCCTGCAATAACTTGTTTTGGAACGATCTCGGCCGCAACTATAAGTCCAACGTATTGTTGCAGCTCGATCGTTCTAAAACAACTTATTACCGGGTCATTGATGCAAAAGTAGGGTGATAACTATTACTTACTCCAAAGAAGTTTATATTTAGCTTTAAAAAAAAAAAGAACTGTACACTGCAACAATTAAGTTTAATTAACTACGAATTTTATCCCGTAATAATTTTTTGCAGTTTCGTGTCTTTCTCCCCTAAAAATCGGGTCGAATTTTTCAGGTTACCATCGAAAACGCCTTTTCACTTAACCGCAAAAAATAAAAACATGCGTTAAGCAACATGATTATTAAAAATAATTATTGGCATTGCCTATACAATTAACGTGCTAATGCAGTCCTTTTCCCCCCTTTTTTTTGCCTGGTAGGCTATAAAATTTCGTATTTAAAAGAAAACAAATGCAGTCAAAACATTCAACATTCATTAACGCCTATTTAGCAAATATTAAGCTAGTGCAATAACCAGTTCGGCCCCTTAGGTAGTTCAAGGAATATTGTAGCTTAGTACGGTCGTGCAAAAGTCCCGGCGGTCTTTTTTTTCTGGAGGCTGCCATCTTTGGATCGAGCGTTTAGTTCTTGCCGCATTCAGGATCTTTTTATCATCAAGTTTCGAAAAGAAATTATAGTATTGGAGTCACAAATTTTACTTGGCACGAAACTTTAATTCAACATTCCAGTTCAGTCAACAACGCGAACTTACCTGGTTTCATTGAAGAAAATAAATTAAGACGAGCACTTCATCTTCGTGTACATTGGGTACATCGTGATAGAACGAAGGCGTTGACGTCAACAATGGTAGCACGTGAGCGCGAGGCCGTTGCTTAGCAACATCGCTAACCATGAGTTTATATACTTAATCTGTTTTGCACACGATTTTCTTGTAAATAGTTAGCGACTGCTATTTTAAGTGTGCGAATAAAACATAGTTACTTTGTAATTGCATCATTATTTCTTGTTATTAATATGATGATCGTTGAAGAGAATTTAATTCAGTTTTAAATATATCCTAACGTTTTCATTAAATGCTTGACTTGAACCAGCGCTTATTTTTATCAGCGTTAATTTTCTCAGGTAAAATCGAACCTTTGACAGACCTTTTTCTTCTCGTTCAATCCAACCTAATTGAAGATGTTACTTATTTTTAAACTTGACTTGATACTATTTAAAGTATTTCTTGTTGCGACGTGATTAGGCTCAGCAGCCAGCTAATTTGGTCAATCTTTGTCTCTGCATTTAGCACTGAACTTTGAGTCGTGACGGACGCGTGAATTAACGAGTATCATAATAACTCAAGTCACTGTTTTAAATAAAAAATGTCCGTCAACCCTTAAACTCACTGGCTGTTTGACAACCTCAATATAAACGCTGTCTGATTTATTAAAAATCCTAGATTTTGGGAAGGATCGCTCCGTACCAATGGTTACCGGGATCTAGGTGGAACTGAATTAGATTGTAAGTTTAATTGTAAGGCCTTACAGTTGTCCCTCGCCACATTTAGGGCTGGGCAACTAATAAGTTAGAGCTTTTGAAAACCATTCCGTTTCCTTTTACCGGGATCGACTTCATTATGAGGTTCAAAGTGTAATATTGTGTATTTTCTTTTTTTCCATGTCTTTATTTTTTGGTCCTTAGCCTGTTCCACCATTTCAAAAGTACAACACAAGTTTGCAGAAAACAAGTTTAAGAATACTTCAGCATCATACGGAGCTGCTGGACTTTTGTCTCAGAGAGGGGGGCATTCTGTAGTGACTCAACCTGCCTCAGCTCCTACCAACGTCAATATTGGACGACCTGATGCTGGGACTGATGACCCAGCATCTTGATTCCCTTGAGCTGAGCTTGGATGACGATCTTAAATGTGCCTTGCCTCTATTCTTAAACTCACTCACTGTATTGTTACACTACAATGCATTCTGAAATCACATCAATTGTAAAGCATGTGCATTGCCTAGCCAACGTATTGTTAGAAGCCCCATTCCATCCCAGTCCTCCATGACAGTAAGTGACATTTGGCATCTTACCTAGATATTTATTATTATTCCTCCCCAATTTCCCCAGTCCTCCTCACTTAAGTCATCATGTCCTTTTTATTCATTTTTATTCATCCGTCACATTAATAATTATTTATAGCTTGTTTGGTAAAGTCGTGGCAGGCTGAGCTATGCACAAAATCTTGCATTGACCATCAAATATAGAACCCAACCAAATATGTCTTATTAATTATTGAGTGTCCTACATTACACCATCTCCACACCTTAGTTATATCACGTTAGGGTCACCCACTCCCCCAAACCTCTACAACAAGTGCTGCCTTCTGGTGCCGTTGGTGGAAGCAAGTCTTATTTTCAACACGTTTTCAGAAAAGCGTCTCTATCTACCCTGCCTCCGATCGTAAGAGTAGATCAGGAATAGTCGTGATCACAGGCAGACCGAGTTTAAAAAAGTTTTCAAGTGCTAAGGCTATTTTTAGACTGAATTCCCCTATACGTATAGGCCTTCGTTTGTTTTTGTGTTTTTGTGCTGTTTGCAATTAGATTATTTCCTCGCTAGTAGGCACAACTTCCTACGCTCGCTGAAACAGTCGGAGACCTTGACATTTACTTATTCATGTATTTTTCGATCAATATCGAACATATTTTCGTTTGGCTTGGATGGCGCAGACTATCTTAACGGATGTAACGCCTACAAATTTTAGCGCTAAGAGTCTAAGCCATTCTTTTTTTACTTTATTTTTTTTTATCACGTGCACATGATGGTATCGAACACGTGGTATACCCACACACGCAAAAGAAAATAACAGTTATTTTGACTATTTCGAGTTGACCATGTCACGTTGGTGTTTTGCCACAGACAACTTTCTAGGGCATATTATAGTACAAGATGATCATGCAGTCAAACTGAAGTCATGGTGTGAAGTAAGTCAATGAATCAAACACTCAAAAAAAATGTCCAAAAAATGCAGATAAAACAACAGACATTAACTAAGATACAAATTATTGTTTGGTAAGTTTTTGAACCAAACTAAAAGAAAACACCCTTTTTAAAACCCCAAACCGTGGTATATGCACACTATTTAGTAGAGATAATGCCCAAACCTAAACCTACCGTTCAAACTGGCAACACACCAGCATCGTGAACCAGCATTGTGACGTCAAATCGAACCTGTTATTATTAGTATTATATTTGTGTAAATATTGTGTATCATTAACTTATGAAAACTATTATTGTTACTGACTT
>JAHWFP010085653.1:0-41012 GCA_023313725.1 Lithobius niger | reverse complement strand
TTTATAATTATATAATTTATAAATAATTTATAATTATTTATAATTATAAATAATTATATAATTTAATTATTTATAATTATTATTATTGAAGTGTAAGGAAAGTGTATTGCAGCTGCTTTGTCTACTAAATTAAATAAATTTCTGTTTTTTTTTTGTAGGAATTTGCAACACTAACCAAAGAATTAAACCAGGCCCGAGAACACCTTTTAGAACGGGAAGAAGAAATAGCTGAATTAAAAGCGGAACGTAATAATACTCGGGTAAGTGCTGTTTACTTTATGTTGGCGTCTGTATTTTGTTTTAATTAATCTTAATTAATTGCATGCTATTTTAGCAGTCGTTTCAAGGAAAATATTTTGTTTGATTAATTATTTCGTTGTCCCGAAGCCATCTAAAGTCGACTAAAATTCTCGTAAAGATGAGGGGGCTCCATTTTGAACTTGGCAACAGAAAGAAATCTAGTACAAGAGGAAAGAAGGGGCATGTCTGGGTATTCGATCCGGAAAACCTCCGAATTTAGAGGACCAACTGTACAGGATGAGTCGATTTAAATCAAGCTGGTTTAAATCGTTGATTTACACCGCAATTTAAATTCTTGTACATATTTGCAGATTTTAATCAAATGATTTAAGTACAATGATTTCTATTAATAATAACCAAGATTTAAATCCCTTTAACAAGTTTACCCTTCCTTTAAACATTTCAGTTGATTACACCGTATACAATTTGTGGGGTAAGTTTTAGTTTCTGATATGAGCAGTGTCGCAGCGACAGCCTCTGCTGTAGGTTTGGACTGTGGGAGGTTTTCTCTTCAGCAGTCGGATATGTACAGACAAAAATATGCAACCACCCAGGAACAGTCAACGGTGGAAAACTAAAACTTGTGTTTTGGCTAAAAAGTACTGAAAAAAAAAAGCAGTTGTATGGTAATGACTTGACTGAAGACTAATCAATCCTCAATATGAAGTTGAAGCAATTTTACCAGTGTCTTATCTCTCTGCCTGCTATATATTTAAATCTATCTCATCCATAATGGTTATTAAACGTGACCTCAGTATTCAAGGTGATAAATCAAAATTTGGCAAAAAACTATAAAATTATTTTCTTATGCATTTCTTATCTCTCTAAACATGCACCAAAGTGATATCTACGAATATAAAAAAAATTTAAAAAATAAATAAATAAAATAAAAATGCTTTCAAATTAAAAAAAATCTTAATGTAGAGGTCTGAAACTTTGATGCCGGGTGTCTGCAGCTGGTTGCACACCAAATTTGAAGTGTCAAAGTCGTTGATTTAGGATTGGTGAACTTGAAACCTAATAGATGTAATAGATGTTATAGATTTTTTGATTTTTTTGGAAAAAATCGTGATTTTTATCCACCCTGCAACGGTATCTCCAAAGCCGATGAGTAGGGTATTTGTAATTTCTTTTCAAGTTCTTACAATAATATCCAAGCAACATGTGGCTTAATTGACCGTGTTGGTTCACATGCACAAATGGTTTTTCCAGTTTTTAGATACGACTGTAAAGTGGTTTGAGCTACTGGCTATTGATGTACGTACACCATTGGAAAGTCTTCGTCCAGACAGTCAATGAGATATGATGGAATGCCAAAATGAGTAAAGGGCGAAGTTTTACCATTTTTACCCGGTTCGGTTTCCTTTTTTTTATTATTATGGATGCGAGTTGTGAAGTGAGTTCGTGTACAAACTGTGTATTTGGCGTGGCTTTCGCTTTCGTGCTTCGCTTTCACCTGCAGGAACGCCTCTCCTCTCTCCCCCATTAACAGCAATTGACAAGGAGAAAAAAACTGGCTTTTTCAACATCGTTCAAAAGGGTCTTACTCCAAGTAAACGATCACATAATTGCTAAATTTTCTATGATAAATGGCCAGAAGTAAGGTTAAAAAATGGATTATGCTTTATTTAACGCTCACCCCCGATTTTTGCCAAATTAAATGCACATGGGCGTTTCTTACATGATTTACAGTAGTCATACCACTGGTTTTAGGTGCATTTTATCTTTGGTGCAGCACGGGTGGGTAAAGTGTACTTGGGCCTTCCCTTTGGCTATTGGTATTTGGTATTTGTATTCCTATTACTTTCTTTTCTATTTTCAACCTACGTCGATTTTTCACATTTATCATCTGGGACTAGTTATTCGTTGAGCCACATAACCAGCAACGGTTATTACTATGCGATGCTGCTTACTATTACAATTCGTTAATCGCACTTTTACACACTTTGACTTGTTTTGTTTTTTTCAATTTTAATTCGGCATTCCGAAAAAGTAGTTCGATTTATTTATTGCACGGTTAAATTGAATAAAGAGGTGGCTAGTTTACTCATAATTTCGTGGTTTTGATTTATTTTAACCTTTGTGTGTCACTTGGAGTTGGTTCTGTTAGTGATTTCCATCATTCTGTTGAGCTTTTCACAGTGGCACTTTACAACCAAGATTAGTTTTGGGTAACAAATACGCGCTTTATACGAGTTCCTTCAGTTACGTTGAATGTTTGTTGTTTCCAAAATTAGAATGCAGTTTAAATTTGATTGTGTCTACAATATTTCATGAATCGAATTTATATCGCCACTTAATTTTGGAATCTTCAATAAATTTGAAGCACACACAACACACATTCAACCTAACAGATAGAGCCTACAAGTGATGAATACAATCCACAAACCATGGTTGCGAGATGTTACTTTCAACAAAGAGGGGAAAAAAGTACTTAGAAAGCCATGTACATAAGTGAAGCGGATGCACGAAGAATTATTACCGTTTCATGATGTGAATTATTAGAATTCGTAAAACTTCTCGGGTAAAAACTATCTCTTTACCTAATTTGACTGTGTTGAGAAAGACTCAAATTGTTCAGCACAGTTACCGCGGGAAGTAAATATAAACCATTCCGAAGAAACTAAGTAATGTTGTCTTGTAGCAGGAGGCATTTGCTTTGTGATTTTTTCCTTATTTGTTCGTAATGAGATTATTGTTTCTTTCAGTTACTGTTAGAACACCTCGAGTGCCTTGTTTCCCGCCACGAGCGGTCGCTGAGGATGACAGTAGTTAAACGACAAGCAGCCTCGCCCGCTGGTGTCTCGAGCGAGGTGGAGGTGCTGAAGGCGCTCAAATCGCTCTTTGAGCACCACAAAGCCCTGGACGAGAAGGTAAGCGTATTGTTCCGTTACACCATTGAGTTTTGTGTGTTGTTTTATTCACATCAGTTTCTCTGGTACGTGGCAAAGTAAGTAACATGCAAATTGCATTTCAGCAGATACTTTTGTTTTGTTCCTTTCAAAAGTTTGAATATACCGTTTTTTGTTTATACTTTGTTTTTTGTTTATACTATGTCTCTATTGCCAACTTTTGTCATTTTCATTGTTTAAAAGTCTTAACACAACTCTTCTCTTGTTGTAGCCATGCATTAACCTTCTGTAGCCGATCAGCGGGCACAATGAAATTTATCCGCACGTGCCTTTAATCCTAGTATATGCACGTCCAAGCGTGCATTTTATCCTGGTATCGCGCATTTGTCTTCTGAAGGAGCACATTCTCATTTCCCTTGTTCAACAAAAGAGCAACAATGCTTAAACTTGTCAAAAATAAAGAAGCATGCAAGTCGCAACAATGGGCTCATTGCATAAGTTTGTTAAACCACGTTCTTCAGCAACAATGAGGTGCACCATCCTCTGTTGATATCGGAGCTTCGCCCCTCGATCGACTTCAGCTGGTTTACTGCATCACCGAACACCGTGGCTTAACTGATTCCTGTAGAGTTGCAACGATGTCCTGAATAAGTAAACTTTGGACAGTTTCATTGGGCATTGTTGGCTACATGTTTGTATGCATTCCACCAAAAGTATCCACTTTTGGGGATTTTCACAGTTGGCACAACAGTGTGAAAAATTACCATACAAGCATACTTATTCAAGACATTGTACCAACTTTTTTTTTTACATTATTACAACAACTCCCAATAAGTAATAGATATTACCTTCTTCTTCCAACAATTATTGGCGAATAAATTGTTTCAGAAACGTTCGAGATTGCAACAATACTCGTTGGATTATTATTGCAACTGAGAACGCCTTCGAAAAAGCTTATTCGCCAATCATTGTTGCAGCAAAGAGGGTAATATCTGGCTGGTAACCCTACAGTGTTTAAACCATGTGCGGTTACAATGACTGATCCAAAGTATTGTTGTTATTGGCGCACTTTGTTATTGTTGCCCTTGTAGAAGCAATGTTGCTCGATGGGGATGGGCTCCTTTGGTCAACAAGAGAAATGAAGAAATTGCCCCTTCACCGTGAAAATAGGACTAACGCTATGCCAGAAAAAAAACAACCAAAAACAATTGTTCTAGCGAATGTTCGGTAGTACTATATGCTTACATAAACATCCCACTACCTTCCTACCTTGTACCTCTTTTCTACCTACCTTGTACCTCTTTTTGTACCTACCTTCTACCTCTTTTCACGATTTCTTTAGCCACAGTAAAATGAGCCGGTCGGCTTTTAAAATATTTCCCCTTCATCCAACAACAATTGACGGGATCCAGGCTTGAAAGACTCTGGTTGCGGTGAATATGTTGACAACTAGGCCTTGATCTCGTTAAAGTGGACATAACCTGCCTAATCACATACCTAACTTAACCTAACCAACTATAAACTAATCTAGGTAAACTTAAGCTTTTTTTTTTACCTCGACTTCAAAAAAACCTAATACAGGGTGGTCGACAAAAATCTGACGACCCAACTTTTTCTAAGTCCAACTTTTCTAGTTAGCACCCCTCAGACCCAGGAGAGGACAGAATCTTCCTGTTTCATTAGAATTAATTCTGTCCTCTCCTGGTTGTGAGGGGTGCTAACTAGAAAAGTTTGACTTAGAAAAAGTTTGGTCGTCAATTTTTTGTGGACCACTCTGTTATACATTTTTTACCTCATGTGCATTTTCTAATGGGGGTTGTTTAATTAGTTAGAAATGGTAATTAAGATGCAGATATTAATTTGGTTGACATTTGGTAGTTTTGAATAATGTTCAGTTATTCCCACAATGAAAACAATGAAGTTGGGTTACCATGTTAAATTATTCTCCCACTTTTAAACAATGCTTTAACAATAGATAACAATGATTTAACCTTGAACGCTGGAAAGGTTAGGCATTTGGAGCCACACTTTTAAACAATGAAAACCGAAAAGGTAGGGTTCCAAGTAGATACTTTTGGGACAATAAAAAGATAACCAAATCATCAAATGATGCTCCAACAACGACTGTGACATCATGCTGCCTACATCGTGAGGCATACAAGCACACCATTACAAAGATTCAGTCTAATTTGCACACACCTTTTTGATTGTTGATCATGTCAGAATCGACTAAGTGTGGTAATAAAGCACTTATTGCCGCGCTTTTTCAAAAATGGACTGGCATAAGCACCTTGGAGGACAGTTTTATCGAATGCAGTCCTCGGAGTTAGAAAACATTCTTGCTGGCAAACAGCCTTCGAGATTTTCTACCTCCTTGTACAGCATTCAATAAAAACTGTCCTCTAAATCACTGTTGCAAAAGTGTGGCTGTAATTACCGTAAATCGTGGATTAAACGCCCATGGGCTTACTCAGTTAATTTGGCAAAAATAGGGGGGTGGGCTTTCAATCAAGCATTATCAATTTTCTAACCTATTGGACATCCATTACAGAAAATTGGAAGCTTTTGAACGATCTCTGAAAGACCAATTTTTACATCCTTTTAATCGCTGTGAAGAAGGGAGGAGGCTTAGGTGAGAGATGCCTTGTGCAGGTGCTAGGAGCTAAAGGAAGAGTCCACTATTACAACAGGGAGGCAGAAAGGGCCAGTGAACATAGCAATCAATACTATCTTTATTCACATCATTTAACTTTTAGGTAATTTTTCGCAGAAAAACGACAATTTGAGCGGTGGGCATTTAACTCCACTATGTCATGATTTTCACTTGACAGCATTTTAGGGGGTGGGCTTTAGCTTCAACTGGGCTTTTAATACACGATTTACGGTAGTTACTTAAAAATATTCATTTTCCTATTTTTGAAACGTTGCAAAATTTAAATTGGGTTACGCTAAAAATGTCAGTTAATGAACAAAAAAGGATGGGATTGGAAATATTGCAATAATGAAGGGCGGTTATGCCGTGTGTTTTACTGAGCTGGGACAAGTGTCACACACATTTACAGCTCTAGCCAAAGAAACCACACTCGTAACTTTTAGTTTTTAACGAACGTGGTTCTTAAAGTTTTGATTATTTAAGGAGTTGTCTCCATTGCCAGTTGCTGTCTTGGTGAATTGGCAACTGACACTGGAGAGGTTTGTGGGAGATGTTTTCAAGTTTAAGTAAGGTTAAAACAAACTTAGAGTTAGTATGTATTTAGTACGGTAATCACCTTCAAATTGATCTGTTGTTCTTCAGTTGAGGTATTTATAACACATTACTCACTTTTAACTTGGATTGTTTAGGTGCGTGAGAGGTTACGCGTTGCCTTGGAACGAGTCCAGGCTTTAGAAGAGGAGTTGAGCAATTCCAAGGAAGAGGTGAGGCATCAGGTGCTGTCATTATTTTTTACTCTCTGTTTTTCGATGTTGTCTTTGTGTAATAAATATGTCTTACTGTAGTGATTGTAGCCTCAACTAGTATATGTCGTATAATTTGTTGTATGTGCGTGTGTTCGTTATTGAAGACACAAAAGCTTTAATTATTTTGAAAAGGGCGTAGTTAGTGCATACTTGTTCAAGCTGATCTTTGAACCCATTGATATGGTAGCAGGGGTAGATTGTGCAAACTTTGATCCAGGCTCAAACTTGTTCCTCAGCATCAATTGCCAGAGGGCAATATCAAAATGTAAACAGTGTTAGGGATAGTCCGATATCGGTTTCGGTATAATCGGAATTATCGTTATTTTTGCTATATCTGTATCGGGCCACTGTAAGGCTTCCAATACAGATACACGTTACGCCAAGAAATGCAAGCTTTTTTCCACACAAAACTGACACAAAGTGCAGCAAAAGCAGCAACCAAGTGAGAAAAGCAAAGCTAGTTGCTCAGCTTGAAATGGAAATGTAGCACTTGATGGTTTTGCCGCTCTTAAGTTTTACATCGACCAACTTTAAAAATCTAACTAGAAGATGAAAGTACTGAATCCATAAGAGTAAAAATGCTGTTATTGCTGCAAAGAACTTTTTGGATAATCTCGGCAGTTGGAACCAATGCTTAACCAGAAACTGAAGTTGCGTTTGTATGGAAATTAGTTTTAAGTCGTGTTTTATTTTATTATTATCGACATCGGTATCGGCCGTTCCCTAAACAGTGTACCTCCTCTTTAAACCATTGTAAATCCATTAGCATCACAATACTGTACTCTTTTGTTTCCCCTTTCTTTAAATTTAGTTAACTCCATTATTTTTAAACTGAAAAAGAAAAACTTAACACCAAAAGATCAACCAACTGTAATAAAAATGGAGCTAAAATTCCTCGTAAGACACTGGAATGCGTTCGTTCATCTGTTAAATGAAAAGTCATCAACTCCATCCTCTCGTAGCTTAAAGATAACGAAAAATTCAACTTTGGCTTGTAATTTTGCACTCCGGTGATAACTTCGTGTGGAATGCCAAATACCATTCTTGGGGTGCAGTTTGTTCCTGTCCATTCGAATAATTTGATCGTGTGTAAGCACTTGTTCAAAATAAAACCTCAAGTGAGGAATTTGTTCGTTTTACTTTCAAATTGTTCCCTCGAGTGGGCGAAAGACCTCGCTCAGTATTACTGAATTTTTTGCACATTGTAGCCTTGTTGCCAGGTTAATTTGAATTGATAAAGGTGCTGAAGAGTTCTCGACATATTGTTTATTTAAAAAGTTAATAAAGGCATTGTCAAAGGAAGTGTTGGTTTATGGACATGTGACCGTATGGTGGTTCTTCCCTTTCTATTACTGGAAACATTACTATACTTGTACGGCTAACTCGCATTCTGTCTGGAGTCTCAACACATTTTCTTACAAAAGGTCTCTCCTCAGTGCGTCGTTCAGTGCAACACCAAACTCAACATCTTTGTAAATATTTTGCATTATTCACTGACAAGGGTTCCGTTCAATCACTTGTGTAAAAAGTTGGAGCTCGAAATTAAATGCAATAACATGGTAAAATGTCTTGCCACCATACTAGAGCGGGTTGGGTAAGAGGTGGGGGAGGCATTTCCCCTGGCCATTTAGAAAAATGCTCTGTTGCATGAAAACAAATTTATTTTGGCTGCTCATTTTTTTATGAATTTCACAGTAAAACCAAGCAAGCAATGTCTGCAAAGTTTACGAACATGGTGTTACTTTACCAAATTTGTTTTAAGGCCATGCAAAATTTAGCAAATATGAAAAATTTGGCATAATTAAAATGTTAGGAGAATAAATATTTTTAGACTGATGTTTTTGACCAGAGCTGTGGAGCCTGAGAAACATAAGTTCAATTTTATGTGCCCAAAATCGTGTGCGCTTAACCTCGTCCAACCCGCACTAGCTTCCAGACAGTTTTCTCGTATAATTTTTTTGATTTTTGGGGGGAGGGTTGGGGGGATGGTGTTTAAGTTTTCCCCCCACTTTGTAGCTGTATGGAGAATAATATTGATTGTGTCGTTATTCCAAAAGTTTGCTGTTGCCCTCTGAGCACTTGGTGCATGCCACAGTCATCACCTCTTTCAGTCCCACCATCCATGGCATTTTAATTCAGTCCTACCAGCTACGCTACTATGAACCCCGTTTATCTTCCAAATATTTTTTTCAGTATGTGTTATTGTAGAAATAATGAAAACAGTGGACATGACTGAAAAACGTTTGGAATTGGCACTAAATAACGTCATTTCTACAATTTCTGCTATGGAATCTTAATGTCGTTAACATAAATATGGATGCTGTTGCTTTGGAGATAGTCTGACCTCCCTTAACCAAATAGCATGTTGCATGGCTGTTAGTTGAAGAACAGGCTCACGTACTGCTGCGTAGCATCTTAGCTAATAGGCTGAGAAACGGTGCAAGTACAAAATCCAAATATCTCCATAAATACTTAAGGTGTAAATTTCATCTCCAAACTTCATGTATTGTTCATGTACAAGGCTCCACGTTGGAATGTTAACTTTTAGCAGACAAACACACAGATGAACAACATCCTACATTCATTCGAGTTTTCATCCTTGCTCACTCGGCCAATAATAATGTTATGTAAAAGAACTTCAAGTTGATTGTTAAAATGACTAAATATGTCCCCCAGACTAATGATTTTTTCTCAATGCTCATTAACACTCTACTCTTTTAGTTTGTTTATTCTCTAAACACAGTTTACATCAATATGATGATGTAATTTTCTCATACCATAAGAGAATCGCGCTCGAAGTTGTGAAATAACAAGACATAACAAGCATTCATTGGTGCTCATTCCCCCGAAGGTCTAGTGAGAAGTGATACCCCCCTCCCTCCGCCAAACAAATAAATATAGTCACTTCCAGAACAAAAATGCTACTCCCATGCCATTCCTTGTTTCATTTATTTTTTATTTTTGTTGATTGATGTGCTGACGAGCTGTGGTGATGTTGGGGTGTTGTGGTGTGTTGTGACACTAATCTATCAATATTTTCCTAACCCCTAACATGCCAGTGACAGGTTAGTTGCTCCTCACTGCCTTCCCCCTCCCCTTACCCTGGCACTGCTGCAAGAATTGCAGGTTAATAAGTTTGTGGTTTTTACACTTTTTAACACAGTCCTAATTCTAACTAACATCGTTCCAAAATCTCTCGTTTCGTAAAATCTAACAAGGTAGGGTTCATACCAACCTGGAAAGTCAGGGAAAATCATGGATATGAAATACGGTCTGGGAAAGTCAGTGAAAAAATGGAAAATTGGCAAAAAGTCAGTGATAGTCGGGGATATTTTTAAATTTAAAAAATGGGCAAGAGGGTAGTAGCAAAGCAAGTGGAGTTTGCAAGACCACACGGTTCATTATAAAAACGAAATTCTAAAAATGAAAAAAAAAGGTTCTAAAAAAAACCAGTTCATTTTAAAAACGAACTGTTTTTATCAGAACCGTATTTTTCCATTTTTAGAATTTGGTTTTTAGAATAAACCGTGTGGTCTCGCAAATTCCAGTTGCTTTGCTACTATTTTCTTGCCCCATTTTTTAATTAAAAAAAAAAAAACTGGGAAAAATGTGCAGTTGCCATCCAGATGAAGTTATGATGCCAGGCTTGCAGAGTGACTCTTGTGTAATTTAAATTTTTTTTTAAAAAGAAGAAGTGTTTTGGTCAGGGATATTTGAAGAAATAAGTCGGGGAAAATCAGGGATAGTCAGGGATATTCATTTTCAGATACGAGTATGAACCCTGCAAGGATATTGAGCCTTTTTAAATGTTCAACTATGCCTATTTGAATGTTGCATATACATTTTTAATATTTGGGGTATGCAAGTTTAAAACACTGTTGGTGAGCATTATGTATCAAGTGCTTCATCGTTTCATTTGAAGAAGGAACCTTCTTTTCATATCACTCATGGCAACTCTTTCTTGTACCTTTAAGCTCTTTCTACGGTGGCGTTTAATAACTAACATCACCTTTCATTTTCATCACGCATCATAGGGATCTACCAAAGCATAATGTTACTAATCTTTTCATATCTGTTGAAACACTGTAAGATAGTGTTGTTGACAGTTACTGTTTGATGTAGAACCCTTTCCTTTACTGAAGATCATTAAAGAATTTAGTGGAGTTAGTTACTACTATTGTTAGTGAATTCACGTTTGTGAGTTGGTCCAGGGTCATGTTGAAATCTGCAGCACTGCTGGGGTTATCATGATTGTCAAGGCGAGTGTGTTGTATGAAGGGAGTAAATTTTTTAGAAGATATTTTGTTACAGTTATCAAATAAGTAGCCATTTTTGTTTATTAATGGCTACACATACCAACAGTCAAGATGGGTATGAACTGACCATAATTAAACTTCATCATGGAACTATAACGACGGATTTTTTTGAAATTCAGTACTCTAACAGGCACTGTGTATTTTCAACAGATCTCAAGTAAGTAGTCTACTAAATGTCTGTCTCTAAGGGCAACGACACTTTGGCGCTCAAAATCTTCGGTTTTTCTACTTCAAGTTTATGCTGCTGGAAATTTGAAATCGGTGCTTGCACCTCTGATATTTATAAGGCCGTTTCTATCTCCACCTGCGAGAGAATTGCACAGTGAGCTCGGGTTGCATGAGGTAGGGCGTCGGACGAAAGTCTAACTGGAAAATCGTCTAACGGGATAATTGTCTAATATTTGCATAAATAAAAAAATTGGAAAATCATCTAAACGGAATATCATATAATAGACAATCGTATAACGGATAATGGATAAATGTCTTACTGGATAAACTTCTGTTTACATGTTACATGTGCAGGGTGGTCCTCAGAAAACTTATGACCCACAATTTTCTAAGTCAAACTTTTCTAGTTAACACCCCTCAGAACCAGAAGAACACAAATCAAATCTAATGGAAACGGGAAGATTGCTGTCCTCTTCTGGTTCTGAGGTGTACTGACTAGAAAAGTTGGACTTAGAAAATTGTGGGTCGTCAGTTTTTTGTGGACCACCCTGTATAGCCGCAGCGAGCGCGGCTGGGACATTAGACGACTTTCCATTATACTGTTATGTGGTATACGTTCTTCCAATTATGCGATTTTCCAGTTGGACGATTTTCTCTCGCCCCCATGAGGTGCTGTTTCCTTGGATACGATGGCTGTTGAAGGTGTAGATTTTAAACTCGTTGAAATGTTGTAGTGAGAGAGACTCAAGTGCCCTCAAACTAGGGTCTTCAACAGAATTAGACACCAGTAATGTAGTGAGTTTATTCTGGTACCTATTCTCCACTGAGCAACTTTCACGCAGGTGGAGAAGGAAACAGCCTGTCAAATATCAGAGGCCACAAGCGCCGATTTCAAATTTTCGGCATTGAAAACGCGATGTAAAAATATCGAACCTTTTGAGGTAAAGTGTAGTTGCCTAAAGAAGAGAAACGTTTAATGGACTACTTACTTGTGGTTTGTTGTAAATTCACAGTACCTGTTAGAGTACTGAACTTTAAATAATTGCGTAGTTGTAGGTCATGATGAATCGTTCCTTTCAAAGGAAAACGTGTCGCGGCTTTTTTAAATAATTACAGCTCCTTAATGTATGGCTAACAGCATCATTTTGCGCTGAGCCCGATCTCATAAAGAAGTTCTGAAAGTTTACTAAAGGCAGTAACAGAACAATTCGCTCCAGCCAAGTACGGTTTAATTTTCCTTAATTTTCAATAAACGTGGTGTTCTTTTCTGAAGGCAGTCTATAAACAAAAAAAATCCATGGTAGAATTGCATCTGAAAAGAAACCGGAGTTTATCTAAATGTCAGGAAAATTAAATTGTGTTTAACGAATGCATATGGTTACTTACCTGCCTACTCTATAAATTTAAAAAAAAAAAACAGTCTGTTGGCTTTGTTAAGAAAGTTGTTAACGATAGTACAATTGACCGGTTGGTACAATTGTTTATCCACACTGAAAGTAGCAGGCCATTTCTCCCCTTTTTGGGATAGGGTGGTCGAATGCTTGGCACGACTGGCTATGTTCCGGAATTCCGAATGCTGCTGCTCGTTCTTGTTTTTTCTTTTTCTTTTATTTTCTTCCCTAAGATTCCTGTGGTGAAACTTGCTAATGGAACAATTACCAAACTTTCAAGCTAAAAGATTTTTTTCAGTGAATTTACTTATGAACAGATACAATCTCTTATGGTTGGTTGGCTTATTGACAATTTTTTAATGCACGGTTAAAAACACATTAAAAAAGCACCTTTGTAAATTTTTGATGACCTGTTGCTTACCATGAACACACAAAAAAAAAATGTTTTAATGTTTAAAATTGTTGATGGATCCATCCATGATAGGCAACAGGTTATCGAAAATGTACAGGGGTATGTATTTATTGTTTTTAAACATGCAACAATGAACTGTCAACAAGAGGTAATAGTACATGGTTTAATTCTCTAATAAATTTGACTGCCTTCATACATCGTAACCCGCCATTTCATCATCATTGAAGTTTATGCTTCAATTTAGGACTTTAGTCTTTTACGAGTTGTCGACTCAAGTCTTCTTGGATCTTCCCCGCCTTTCTTAATAGCTTACCCAGTACAAGTTGGGCAAGACCCCTAGCGGGGATGACGCCAAGCCACGGGAAAATGGTGACGTCACGGACTCGACTCCGCAGAAGCCGTCGGGCAAAACGCCGGTGAGACGCTTCCGCCTTGACACGGTAGTGTTTATTTTTTGCGTGCATGGAGAACGAAATGGTGCAAACAAAAGTAAATAAAATGCGATTATGCCTGCTTGGATGATTGAATTTAAAGGTTTAGAAAGAGTTGAATGGGAGAGTTGTGTGAAACAGTTGCCGTTGATGATAGTAGTGAAATAGTAAAGCTCATGACTAAGAACAACGTGATTCATGCTAGATTAGATTCATTGCTTTAAAAAAGAAAAGAAAATTGTCCAATTAACTTTCTTTTCAACTGCTAAGGGCAGGATGAAAAGGGCAATTTTACTATGAAATACCTAATATCTTTACGTACCATAGTTGACGTAAGCACAAGTACATTTGTGTGGTTCTGCTCATGTCAAATGTACAGGGGTGGGACGACGCCTGGATTGAACCCGGGACCTTTAGAATGGAAGTAGTAGTTGTATATTAGATGACACAAATATGTAATGACACAAATATGTAATTCTCTATGTAATTAATGTTTTAGTAACAGTCGTTGTGTAACAACAATATTTTTATTTTACCCTCAGTGAGACCACAGTATCTTAAAGCCACTTTTCAGTTTAATAATTTGAGAATATTCAACCCTATTATTTATTAAGCCGAAATCAACATGTTTCTGGTATTACAACTTAAATTATAAGATTGCACAGACTGCCTGCTGTGACACTTCCACCACTGAACATTTTCTCTTAAAACTTTAAAATTGTAGAGTATGTACCAAATTGGCAAACTTCCGACAACAACAAGCATTAGTGAACAGTAATAAGCCATACACACATTCTACTGCTTTAGGGAAGTTCAGGTCTGGGCAACCCCCGGGCCCACCATGCCTTTAAACAAAAAAAAAAAAAAAAAAAACACTCTTGTTTGTATTGCATTGTTGCATCCGTGTTAATATGCAGCACAGAGCAATTACAACACGGCCTGTAAAAATTGTGCTACTTTGCATATTTCCAAAGGTTAATGAAAAAAAGATTAACATTATGGCTAGGGTTTACAGAATACTTGTCTAAGAATATGGCCCTCTCAGAATTTTTTTTCTAGATTGCCCTTATGGAGTAAAAGTTTGGCCAGGCCCGATCGTACTTCTAAATTTTGAATAGTAAGACGGACTAAACTGTTTTAGCTTTTTTTTTTATATGACTAGCAGAGATAGAATGGGTTATGGCTCACTAGGAAATTTTTTTTTTGGGGGGGGGGGGGGTTATGTGACTATTTTCGTGTGGGTAACTGGGTCAAGAGTTTACACACGTGACCCGTTTATGACCCACATACCCGGAATGACCCACAAACCAAGATTGACCCAGTGATGCTGAATGACCCAAGCTGATCCAACCTTATTAAACTAAACTATAATTTAGTGCAAAATTAAAACAATATTTTATTAGTTATTATATTGTTCAT
Source organism: Lithobius niger (assembly GCA_023313725.1). NCBI lineage: Eukaryota > Metazoa > Arthropoda > Chilopoda > Lithobiomorpha > Lithobiidae > Lithobius > Lithobius niger. The sequence goes on along the minus strand of JAHWFP010085653.1, from coordinate 26,264 downwards.
AACTTTGTTGTTTTTACAGTGTGAATTTGTTTATAATATCTTATAGTGAAACTCACCATCTCTAAATATATTTTGCTAATGAGCAGACTTAATGATGATAAGGGATCATGATTAAACAAACGAAGCTTCAACAATCAGCAAGAGGGCGAGCGGACTTATTCTTGCCACGGTAGCAAAGAAAAAGGGTGCGCAGCGAATAATAAAATGGATATGCGCTCTAACAATTAGAAACAAACACTATTGCTTCAATAATCCTGACTATTAGAGCCGAGTTGAATCAGCGGGAATCGGCTAGTACGCCGGGGAACAACTAGTACAAACATAAAACACCTTTGAAATACACCGTCTATGTTTGTATAATCCATAATTTTAAATTTTGAGTTTGCGTTTTGGTAAAACACTTCAAAAATATTCCTTTAAATTTATAATGTATACCTTTTTACAGCTGTTTCTGTAAACAGTATACTGGCTTTTGTTCTATACACTGAGTTTACTTAAGTGGGAAACACTTAACCTTTTTCTGTAAATAACCCATTAACTAATTTTTTTTCAAATGAAGAATGCACATGATATATTGCCATTAATGGTTCACTCAGAATCTGTGGAAGAATGTGAAATACTGGTAATCGGCAATCACAGTGGCTAAATCTGGACATTTTACAATATAATTATAGCACAATTACCACCAACTAGTCTTCAACACTGTTCAGAACAGTGTTGAAGACTAGTGGGTGGTAATTGTGTTATAATTATATTGTAAAACTGGAACAATGTGGCTATTGTCACTCATGGTCTCTGGGTCACTCCAGTTCAAGGGGTCAATCTGGGTCAGTGGGTTATGAGTCATGGAATTCAGTGGGTCATTAGGTCATGGGTTACTAAGTGACCCATTCCATCTCTGGACTCCAGTTATGAGGCGTTTTTAATTGACTTTTTTATGCATTGTCAATGAAATGTTCTAGTCATAAATGTATACATTGTTAATGATGTCTTTATAATAGAAACAAGAAAATGTGCTTTCAGACAAGTTTGCAGTAAACTCGTAATTTAGCATAATTTGAAGTCCGTTGCTTATATACTAGTATTTTAATGGAATATTTTGTTAGCTTTCAACTTTAGCTGCACGTAATTAAAGCATGAAAACTGTATTTTTAACCTTGTTTTTATATTACAGCGGTTGTCCAATGGCTCCATTGATTCCGAGTCGGATGTGGCGCAGATTGTAGAGCTTCAGGAAACAATTGAAAAGCAAACGACAGAATTGACGCTGGCTCGTACCAAATTGGTGGAGGTGAATAGTAAGATTAGTGAGATGGAAGAAGGGTTGCAGTTATCGCAGAAGGAACTAATGAAGGCTCAGGAACAGAACGCTCGCCTTCAAAGGGACTTAAAAGAGGTAACTACACATTACAATGACCATTATGTTAAGTATTAATATCCTGGAATGTCAGGCTACGGGAAATAAGTACCTTTTTTTTTTCTCGTAAGCACTCGCATCAATAATTTAGTGCCGCATGACCCCTTTTATATTGTTCAATAGATAAAAATAAAATTGGCGCGCATGTCAAATTCTGAAAATATTCGTTTTTTACTTTAGTCTACGGTTCGCTAGCTATGTGCTTCGTCGGTTTTATTAGGTGCAGTTCTGTCACTAAAAGTAGCTCATATGTCAACCTTGTGCTGGCAGCTTGACACACGGTGCTATTCTGTCTGTAGTTTGGGTTTGGTTCTGTGGTTAAAATTCATGAGGTGAAAACAAACTGCGCGCGGGAGGGGAGACCCAGGATCAAGTCGTAACTCGAGCAGTGAACAAGCAGTGAACAGTATAACGTTTTAAAGTAACAGTAAAACACATCAGTTACCTGCATTTTTGAAAGGATTTTATTGTAGCGCTATTGCAGGTGGCTTTCTGAAAAAATACTCAAAGTTACACAAAAACAAAAACCCACCCTACTGCATCGACTTTTCTTCTGTACCTTTATGAGAGCCAAGTAAGTTCAAGGACAAAAGGTGAAATGCTAGACCGAATCATGTTGCTGACCTGCATACACATGGAACTTAGAAAACAAAAACCTCTCTTAGAGTACATACTTCCTGGCGTGAAAGGATTAATGGGTGAACCAGTTACCATACTTCTTTTAAAGGTCAGGCTTGTATGTTTGCGGTCTTGCTGGTCAATCTTTGCTACTCTGATTTTAATTTTAATGGTACGGCTACTCAATTGTATTGGACAAGTTTGTACTGCTAAAAATTCTTAAAAACGCGAAAGTAGGAATTTGGTAACGAAAACTAACGTCATCCCAGTAACCCTTTAGAGACGGGTGCGCCCAAATGTGCCCGTGGTTGCACCTTAGGTGATTTGACTGGAAAAGTGCCTTGTGTAATAGAAGCACTTTACTTTACATACACATGGGGCATATGTGGGGCTGCCTCAGGTGGTGATGGCCTCTTCTTGCATTGAGACTTTAAAAAGGAGACTGAAATTGCTTCTAAGTGATAAAATGTTTTGGGTTACATGACTAGAGCATTTCTACTCACGAATGTACTAGCCTGCACTGTCTTTTTTCATATATTTTATTTGGGCATGCGTGTACCGTAAGTGACTCCAACAGGAATCCTGTGCAATTTCTTCTCCTAATTTTAGGTATAAAACTAATTGTAGGTCGGCACATAGCTGCCCCAATTGTAGGGAATCAAGGTTCGATTTATGTAAGCGGTCTCAGTAAGACAAGGAGTTGCTGAAATTTCTTTGAACACTCTAAGCACCGTGTCTTCCAAAGATGAGGCGAACAAAATTAATAAGCATATTGCTAAAAATACATATTGCAATATTAAGTTAATAGCCAACCCCAAAAAAAATTGGTGATGCTACAATGCTTATTTTTCAACATAATTTAAAACTGTATACAAGTATTTTCATTTTACTGTTCCGCACTTAGTGCTATTTCCTCGTATTCAACAATGTAATTGGCTGAAAAGTAAACCCACGTGAGCGTGTAGACCTCCCATTTTCTTTATTGTTAATTTAAATATAATCAGCGCTTATGCCAAAACTTCTTCAGCCATTCGGGTAAATTTGTTAGATGTAAGGCCACAGGCCTAACATCTAACATTTGGAGCTTAATACCCGTGAATTTGTAGTCGTCAATACATCGCATTGTGTAAATTCCTGTAGTGTTGGTAAATGAGTTGTGCTTTCAAATATGAAACATTTTATTTTGCATCCTTTAAAAAAAGTTTTGCATACAATGTTTAATTTTTATAATTTCTTTATAGAATATTGCACAAAAGGAAGACCAAGAAGAGCGGATAGCAACCCTTGAAAAACGTTACCTCAGTGCTCAGCGTGAATCCATGTCGTTGCACGACCTTAATGACAGGTTAGAAGCTGAATTGGCCAATAAGGAGGCACAGCTGAAAATGGTAAGATTGTTAACCGAGTGTATTCTCAACACAGCATAACTTTTGTTTACGCACATTGAATGGTCTGTTAGTGCATGCAAGGTAGTTTTAAACCGTTCATGACTAGTGTGAATACCTCAACAGAGAAGGAAAATTACCAGGGGCAACAATTTTTTCCCGGTTCCATGATTTTCAAACAAATAGCAAGATTCACAGTAATTGTCTTAGTTTTAAATCATTTGGTGTTACGACAGCATTACCTTATGAAGGACCGTTTGAAAATAAAATAATACAGCAAATTGAAAATATTCCTGTAAATCTCTAAAGCTTGTAGCACACTACGCCGTCCATTCCGTCACGTCATGTCGCAGGCCGTTAAATTTCTATCTGGATTAAAAGCATGTAAAATACCGAATATTCTGCTCCGTCCCGTTCTGTGATGAACCGTGGCTAACGGACGGGATTGTCGAGGCAGAATCTTTCAGTCAAAAACTGATCGCATCGGTAAAGTGTACGCACCTGTAATCAGTCGACGACCGTCGTCCGTCACGCATCTGCGCACGCCGCCTTTCCCCTACTAGCTACAGATGCGGACCTCTTTCAGTTGCCTACTGGACTTAAATGGCATCATGCCCGAGCGTAAAGAATTAATCCTTAATATACTCAATATATATTCAATTACCTACTCAAGGTCACTACGAGTCCTTTATCATTTGCATTGCCACTTTGGGCGCCATTAAATTTAAAAGCTCGGCAGAGTCGACTGAAACGGTTAGTAATGGAGCAATCGACGCTGGACATCCATTGCTGTCAGTCGTCGGAACGGAGCGGAGTAGTGTGCTACAAGCTTTATACTCTCAGAATTTAGCGGATTTTGTGTTATTTTTGGTCTTACTCGTTTAGGTGGTTACGAAAGCTGATGTAAGCCTCAATTTGTACTACATATTGTTTCGATTCCAAAATGTTGTTGTGCACAAGCTATCACGAACGAGAAGCGATTTTTTTTTAAGTGTTAAAAAGCTTGACTTAGCACCAAAATGAAGCTTTATTGGCCACAATATAAGACAATATCTGCCGCAGTAAATGACATTGTTCCTGCGGAATGTTCTCATTAATGGCTGCCGTCTCTGATAACGGTCCAGCTACAAAAAGCTAGCTATTCAAGCATCGCCTAAAATATCCTGTGAAAGCAAGCACATCATGCCTTTCGATGTATAATCGGAGATAACTGATAAATAAACTCAACCAATGTGCAAAAAAAAAACCTTGTCTTCAAAAACCTTTGTCACGCTTTGACTTGTTATTTTAGTTTATACTTCGTTAAAACATGCTGTAAGATTATACCTAGTGCATTAAAATGTGCAATGAAATTGGTATGTTGTTGATAGAGGAATTTTTGTTTTGTTTTGTTTTGAGATCAATTTTACTTCATAATGGTATACTTTTGAATAGTCGGAAGAGAAGTGCCAAGCGCTGCTAGAGAAAGTGGATTTGGCAGAGCAGAGGTTGGCGCAATTCTCACGTAAGGCTGAATCCTTGCCGGCCGTTGAAGAGGAACTGAAGCAGCGCATGGAAGCCCTCAATCAGGTGAGAAGATTGGTGCAGTTTGTTTCTAAAGTTCGACCATTGATCAGTGACGGGAGACCAAGGCATCCTGGCAGTTCTACTTGCTCAGTGACCAGTGATCGTTTAGCAAATTTCTTTAGCTAGTTGGAGTTAGCTTGTGTAATTACATGTAATTTTTGTAGGTTTTTGGGCCGCTTAGATGCTTGTCCTTCCAAAATAAAATTAAAAATTCTTAAAAAGTAAGATACAATTTGGTGAACCCTGGTTCTAACCCTTGAAACCCTGGTTTCACAAAAATTGCAATTGCTAGATGCATTTTAAAGTGCCGTAACCATAAAATTTAAAACCAAAGAATATGTGTGAGGATCCGGAACGTGAATGCTGTGTTTAGAATATGGACAACGCTATCGAAATGGTGAATAGGTGGAAACCTTTGAGGTTTTTTTTTAAATCTGCTGCTTTCACCCACAGAGATCTCTACTGACAGACTGTTTCGTCCTTGTTTGGGCTTGTCAGTAGAGAATAGACTGTACATGAGAGCATACGCACCTTGCTGGTGGTAAATTAACAAGGAGTAGTAGCAGTAGTTTCTGCTTTTTAGCCTGTCTTGCTGAGCGCCTGTCCAGTTTTCAGCTTGTTACTTTTTTTTTTACGATAATGCATGAAGATGCTTTGACAAAAAGAGCATCTTCGTTTTATAAATTAATTTTATAAACGCATATTTATAAAATTTTATAAATTTGTTTCTTTGTGCTATAATTTGTTGACATTGTATAGTTATTTTTTTATTCTGTTGCCTGCCATCATCAATAGCTGTCACAGTTAAGCAGGTGTAAATCTTTACATACTTTACTTACACATCTTTAACGATATTGTTTTGTTCTACTATGGAAGCAACGTAATTCTTTTTTTTCTCCTTTTTTTTTTAAATTTTATTGCAAATTTATTATTTTTCGTGTAACCGGTCTTAAAAAAAAGTCGCCCCGTTTCTAAAAACTCCATTGATTGTTACCACTATTTTGTCATTTGATGTGTTAGGGATTCCAAAATCTGCTATGACTGTTTTAACAAAAATAATTTATTTCTGGGGGTTTGTCCCCAGGTCCAGGAACGCCATGGCTCGGCTGAAGACAGAATCCAGAGGTTAGAGGGGCAACTAGAAGAGAAGAATGCTGAACTCTCAAGGGTGAGCCAGTTTTTTTTTAAAGTCTGCTCTTTGTTAAAGCTAATGATTTCCAAAATTCAATACAGTTTCCGTACATGCGTAATTTTTTCTGTACAGTCTGCTAGGTACTGGTGATAGTAACAAGAGCTAAATCACGTAATGATCAATTGCTATTGCAATTTTGCGTGCGTGGCATTATTGACGGGCTTAACTTGCTCTCTGTGGTACTTAAATATGGAATGGATATCCAGGTCCAAATTAATTGTACCGAATGTGCGTATCTTCAACAGGGCGAATAAAACCAACATTCCCACATTCAGAGGGAATAAAACCAATTCAGTTTCACTTTGGGCACAATGTACAAAGTTTGACAGCAATTCATTTTCACTTTGGGCACAATGTACAAAGTTTGACAGCAATTCAGTTTCACTTTGGGCACAATGTACAAAGTTTGACAGCAATTCAGTTTCACTTTGGGCACAATGTACAGAGTTTGATAAACAATAAAAATGTAGTCTTTCTTTGGGTATACTGCAAAGTATGAAAAAATAACAGAATGGGTACACTGTAAATACTTTAAAAAATTCATTCCCACATAGGCACATTCGAAATGTTTTGAAAAAAATAATTCATTCTCGCAGTAGGCACACTAAAGTAAATATTTTGAAAAATAATTCATTCTCTCATAGGCACGCAACTGGAAATATATTGACTAAATAATTCATTCTCACAATAGGCACGCTGGAAATATGAAAAAATAATTCATTTCACTAGATGCGCACTGGAAATATTTTGAAAAATAATTCATTCTCACAATGGGCACACAGGAAATATTTTGAAAAATAATTCATTCTCACAATGGGCACACTGGAAATATTTTGAAAAATAATTCATTCTAGGCACACCAGAAATATTTAGAAAAAAATAATTATTCTCACAATAGGCATGCTGGAAATACGAAAAAAATAATTTTTTTTCACTTAGGCACACTGGAAATATTTTGAGGAAATATTTTGAAAAAATAATTCATTCTCACAATAGGCACACTGGAAATATTTGAAAAAAAATTAATTCTCACAACCATAGGCACACTGTAAGTAACACTTCAGTCTCACTTCGGGCACACTGTATGAAGAAGTTGTAGTCAATATGAAATGGGGAATAAAACCAAACTACGAAAGTTATGTAAAATCACATTAAATACTGTGAGAACTGGATTTCCCGTTCCCGTAAATGAGTAGCCTTAGCAATGTTTTGCTGCTGCTCATGTTACTGTAAAACTCAGTGGTTACACGCTACGCAAAAAAAAACCATTGGTTTTTTTTTTAACAATACCTTCCTTCGTGTTAGGATGGGTTGCATGCTGAATGAAACATTTGTTACGTAATCTTTTAATGGCCTAAGATCCGTTCGCTTTTGGCTGAGTAATGACCGACGGGATTTTTTCCCTTTTTTAATCTGAACTTTAATGTTGCATCAGATGATTAATGCAAGTGTACTCCAAATGATTTAAGCGATCTGCCATTTAAGCTGTACGGGAGATCTGGACTGATTTTCTGCCCAAATGTAAGTCGCCTTTTGTCAACTTAGAATTGAATTCTAAAAATGTCCGACTATGATACTGCTCTATAACCATGCTGCCGTGGCCATAGAAGATGTATGCTTTTCCCTCTTTAAGAGAATAAATCCCAACATCGCCGTGACCAAGCTTCCGAATCTTATTCTACCTAAGCAACGATCCACGGACACTCTGGTAGGGACATTTACCAACTTATCCAAACTTCGGGACAGCTAAGGAAAATACTATCCTTTCCTAAGCCTGCCGTATATCCGTCACTCCACAAATACTACCTTATTGGATTTAACACATTTTTATTTTGCTTTAAAAATAAAAATAAACTTTAATGTACTAAACTATCTTTCTGCAGGCTATTATATGCAACACGACCTAATTTTTGTTCGTGGCGGTGTAAAGCCTCTGAGGTAAATTCTCTGCGTGATGTGACACTGCATATGTTAAAAAAAATTGGAGGAAATTGGATCTTCTACAAAGAAATGGTCATTAGCATCGTAATTCTATAAACAGTTGCACTTTCTGGATTTGTAGCTTTGCTGTAGAGTCTTGATCACTTAACTGGCTGGGTGGTTTTTTAAAGATTTTTTGTGTGTTTTTGCTAAACTGAACTTAACCATATATCATCGATGTGTTTCAGATGAACCAGCGGCTAAAGATGAATGAGGAGCATAATGCACGTCTTTCAAGCACAGTGGATAAATTATTATCCGAGTCGAACGAACGGCTACAACTACATCTGAAAGAGCGCATGCATGCTCTCGAAGAGAAGAATGGCCTTTCGCAGGACCTGGAAAGAATTAGGAAATTGTATGAGGACGAAACGAATGAAAAGGTAATCTAGGACCGTTACTATTTGAGCTTATTTTTATGTTGGATTTATTGTTTTGGGGTGTACTTTGTTTACATGATTTTGTTTTTTAAAAAGCTTAAACTTTTATTTTAATGTAGCAAATTATGACCGCCCTTTTCATTTTCTAACACTGATCCAGCGAAAACGTTACATTTGATTATCGCGCTATCGTGTATTTTCAATTATTGCAACTATCATGTAGGTGTTGAATTACAAGTTGGTTGCAGCCAAGACAGCCTTCTCACACTTGCATATTTCTTTGAATCTGCGATTCTTGTGTAAAAGCTGAAGGAGTTATCATAAAGGTTGGATGGCCATTGTAATGACATTACCGTGAACTGGTTTGAACTGCTTTTTTGTGTGACTGTTAACAGTTACAGAACAAAATTTTGAGCTAGCAAGTGTTCACTGCACCGTATTTGGAAGTTCAGTAGGTGTTCGTACAAAGCTTGTGGCTACTATAATGCCCTAGCTGAACTACAACTACTGCTCACTGAAAGACTATTCTCTTCCATCCCGTCATAAGACCAAGCAGGGTACAAACGAATTTGCAGCCCCGCCACGAAAACGCACCACTGTTGTAGACAGTTTTTGTTCCACACTTAACATCAAGCGTGCTGTTAAATCAATCATTCAGCCTTCTAAACCATAATCAGAACTCTGCTTCACTGATGGATTTGCATGGCATTGTGGGATACATCAGCAACAACAGTCCGAAGAGGTGGTCGGTTTTTTTAGCATGCACGAGGTAGAGCTTATCGACTAATTACGGCGGGATCCATCAGGCAATTCGAAAGATAACGTCACTTTGACTCAACAGACAATTTTGGAACGTTCTGTTGAGTTTTCTCACATTTTGCTGTGGGTTGACGTTATCCAGCAGTAAGGAGTTCTGACAAATTAGCTTGATTGTTTTAGAAGGTACCGAAGAATTACCAAATTTAGCTACAATAGACTGGATTTAACTGCCCTCTGTATAGGGGATTTCTCACTCCAGATAAGTTTTTCTGTTTTTTTTGGCCACCGTCTGTTCATATGGTAGAACCCCGCTATACTACAAAGAGCTTGTGTATAAGAAACATCTCTTGCAGAGGTGTATTTCATACTAAAATCCACCCTTATAAGTTACCAATACCAAACACTGCATCAAAGCACATATCAATGAATTTATCTGCGGATGAAAAAGGCAAACGCAAACTAAACGCCAAACTTTCCCCCTGCAATATAAAACTATAGGTGATTACTTTCTCTAATGTGTATACACACTCTCCCTTCCATTGTAGTACAATCACGAACCTGTATAAAATCTTGATACAATCAGTATGTAGCCTATAGCTTGATTTAGTTTTATGTTTATCTTTAGTGTTTTACCCTCATCTTAAGGAATCTTCACATTATTTTAGTCACTGGTTGCTGTGAAGAAGCCCCTCTCTTCAGAATTTTCTGTACATAGAACCATTTTTTGGTGCATCAGGTTGCTTGTTGTAAAGAGCGTGCCGTATTTTTAGCTGCTATTGCCTTTCCTTTAGTGAATTTAATTTAAAGTTCTCCTTTTGGGTATTTCCTGAACCACTTAAGGTTATGAAGTTAGAGTTACAATGAATTTTATACTGACTGCTAGATCGCATTTTCAGTCGTTTTTCTTTTGGTTATTGGTAGACATTCTCGCGTACAAAAAACGTTCAGATTCGCAGTTTGAAATGTTGTAGCCATCAGAAAAACGAAGCAAACTCAAGCGAATATTATATTCCAAAAAATAAAGGATAATACATTGGCGAATTTTCAATAGTCTGATACTGCTGGGGATGGTCGTCTTCAGGCGACGCACACGTATTTTTCTCAGGGCCGTAGGAAGCAAATCTGAAGTGGTGCGGCTATGGTAGAGGCCAAGGGAAACCAGCTAGGGGGTCTGGGGGAGCGCTGTAAGCTCCCCCAGCGGGATGCGGGGCAGAGCCCCGGAAGCTGAAGCAATTTTTCGTACTGTATTGCCTTAGCTGGCTTCTGAAGGCCACGTTTGAACAAAATTCTCAAGATTTTATTAGTTAATTAAAATATGGTTCAAAGTTTTACTGCAGTGGCCTAATTATTTGACTTTAAATAATAATGCCAGTTTAGAGATTAGGGTATTGTTGTTGGTTGGTACCATGTCAAAATTCTGAGCTTCGGATAGTATCTATTAAATCACCGATATTTGGTAAATCCTTCACGTAAATCCTTCACGCCATGTTTACGTCTAGAGACAATGTACTCTCGCAGCAGGTACGACCCACGTTTAGCTAATAGGGAAACATTTGAATAATGCTTCTAAATTATGACAAAACGATAAAAAAAAACTTTTTAAACTATTAATTTATACAAAAATGCTACCAAGCAAATATCTTTTTTTTTTAACTGCTTAAAACATAAAAAACTACATAAATAAATCTGGGTGCAAGAGTGTTGAAATCAACCACTAGAGTGCAGCACCATCCCATGCGAACTGACCATGTTAATGCAAATATTGTATGGTGTTTCATCGACTTCAATAGTGACATTATGAGCATTGCATCAAGCCGGATTCGTGGGTTGGAGTGACGAGTTTAGAAGTTGGTTACACCATACAGCAGTATCAAATTTCAGCATTTACTGTCAGCGCAGCGTATGCAGCGATGCTGTTCAGTGCAACAATATATCTAACTCTATGGTTCAGTGGCTAAATTCCGGAACTATTATAACGGCGTAGCAGGAAAATTTAGCGTTGCTGCCTCCTGGATTATGAACGTCGCATCATGTCTGCATTCGACAATTCGGGCAAATAAAGCTTTTTTTTCCCCGGAAAAGTGGTGCGGCCATGGCCGGACCGGCTGCACCGGGTTTTACGGCCCTGTTTCTTGTTTACATCTCCGAATTCCACAGGAGATGTAAACAAGAAAAATAAGTGTGCGTTGCCTGAAGAAGATAGTTGGCTGTGAATTCCATCCCCAGCAGTATCGGACTATCGAAAATTCGCCAAGGTATTGACCTTTGTTTTTTGAAATATTCGCGTAAGTTTGCTTCGTTTTTCTGATTCTCACGTACAATTCACACAACACCAAACCCTGGCTGCGTTTCCAGTAATCACACTTTTCTATATCACAAACTATCAACATAGTTCTTATTCTCACCATTTCAAATCTGTTATTCAAACCAGTACAAAGACATTGTCAATGACTTGTACCGATTCATGTAATCAGCTTACAGTGATATAGTCTGCGTTGATCGTTTCTTTATTATTTTAAGTATTCTTACTGGTAATGATTCTTGTTTTTTCGTTTGTTTTCCAGGAGCGTATATTAGATGAATTGGATAAAATCAAAATAGAAACAGATTCGTTAAGAAGGCAAATTGTAGCGCGAGATGCAGTTGCCCAAAGGTAAGAATTTGCTTATTTTAAAGATTATTTTGTTGGAATGATTCACCTTTTTTGAATTCCGTAAATCAGAATCGTTACTGTAAAGACCCAATTCTAAGGCACCCTCTAAAAACGGAGACCTATTTTGAAATGATATTTTAAGAAATTCCTTGGATTCTAATGTAAGTAGCTGTCAACTTTACTTAAACTTTTGTAATAAATGTGCAATGTATTGGTTGTCTACAGTTTCGCAACAATTGGTGTTCATGTATGTCCAAGACTACACAATGGCTGCTAAGCAGGAGCTGAGCTGAGCTTGTTTCGTTCCTTGTGGATCAACTATGAACTAAACCATTTTTTGATTTTGCTAATTTACCAAGTTGTTGTGTGCATCACAAAATCTTTACTTCAATTAGAAAGTGTGGCAGAATATATGGCACGAACTATTTATATGCCAAGCGTTCCCGAGTTCAACTCTGGCCTCAAGCCATCTCTTTGCACGCAAGAAGCAAATGCACTCGTTCTTATGTGTATTAGGGGTGTGCGATCACAACTTTTTCAAGTCGAGTCGAGTTCGAGTCTAGTTGGGAGTTGAGTATCGAGTTTCGATTCGAGTTCGAGTTTTGAGTATGGTTTTACAAACTAAGAATAACTCGGGGGAATTCTATGAAATTTTTCAATAAAAAAAAACCTGGGAAAACTCCGGGAGAAAAGCAAAGCCAGGTTTTTGGGCCAAGGCCAAAGTGCATTAAACACAGTGTGTTAAGACATTGTGGTAAAAATTATATCTTAATACTTTTGTGTTGAAACCTAAAAGTTCAATAAATAGACCTGATTTCTTGCAACATGTCAACCCTAGAAACAAGTAAAACTGTTAACCCATCTGTGAAAAAAAATTTCCTTCAAAAAATGACGGTAAATAACCTGGAAATTGACCTCAACTACTCTGAAAACCTGGAAAACTCAGGGGAAATTCTTTCAGTATTTTGGTGGGAACCATGCAAACGCTGAACCAAATAAATTTAGTTTTTCCTGTATCAAAAACACTACACACACGACAGTCACTATATAACTACAAGAAATATTCCACAGTTTTTAAGCCTTTTTTCTACAAACTTAAGTAAATGTGGTAAATTTTGTTGCAATTTGTTGAAGATATTACGATCTTTTTTGCAAAACTCAACATAGATCTCCACTGTCCCAAACTAAACGTTGTAGAAGTGAGAACGTCTCAGACTAACTGACAAAAGCGAAAAGGAGTAACGAGATTCCCATCGCTAGACTCTGTAAAACTCGAAACTCGAAAATTTCGAGTTTAAAGTTTTAGGATCGAGTCGAGTTTACACAACGAAGGCAAACTCGAACTCGACTCGAAATTTCGAGTTTTGCACATCCCTAATGTGTATTGTGACACGTAAAAGATCCTAGCAGAACTCTCCATCTCCGTCCCGAGATGACCTAGCAGTTAAAAGAACAAAAAATTATTATTTCTTTTTCCGTATGCACAAATCAAATTTTAAAAAATTGTACTCTTGTGTGTGTGCCTGTGCGTGCGTGTGCGTGCGTGCGTGCGCTTGTGTGTAAGCGCATTAGTCAAAATTCGTCAAGGCAGTTATTCGTGACTGTGAATGTGTTTCAGTCAGGACTGAAGTGTTACAAACCTTGAGCGAAACTTAATTGTTGTAGGGTTATCCACACAGATGAGTTAATATCATATGATTTTTTACGTTATGCTTGTGATTAAAAATAATATTGGTTTGCATCACAATAAAAGTGGACGCTGGGGCGAGGTGCCCTGATGGTTAGTACTACTATCTCGCATGCCAAAGGCTCCGGGTTCAAGATTGACTTCAGCCACCCCATGCATTTTCGGGAAGTGATGGGCCTAGTGATGTCTAATGCTCATGTCGATTGTGACATGTAAAAGATCCTAGGAATTTCTGAATGGAATTACCTAGCAAAATTCATTGTCCATCTCTGGTTCTGGCACCATGAGGGCTATGGCAGGAGTATGTCAAGCAAACTTCCAAACTATAAGTGCCCAGCAAGCAGTATAAGGTTACGTGCTAGTGAGGAGGCATTTGTAGTGACGCAGTAAAGTTTACCGTAACATATCAAATAGGAAACCAGAAGTGGCCATAGGCGTGCTACGGTTGTATCAGTACGACGGTAATTATTGTATATTTTACAGTTAAAATCTTTGGATCAGTTGATTTTATGTATTTTTTAATGGTGCATGCTGAACTTGAATAAATATTAGCAAGGGCTTTGTGGATTTAAGAAAGTGTTGGATTGTTGAAACCACCTCTGAAAATCTACTAGGGAAAGAAATCACCAGAAAATACGCTCAAATTCACTCCTTAAAAATATGCTTGATGTTTTGCTAATTTCCGTGTGGTGTTATTTACGGTCTCTCCTATCTTCTTTAGGGCTCCTTACATGGTCTTGCTTTCATGTTACATTGTTACTAGTGCTCGTGTTTATTAAATCGTTTGGAAAACGTTCCACGCTGTATTTGTCGAGTGACGCCTGTTTGGCGCTCCTTTGGGTCCACTTGCTTGACAGGTATGCTCCAAACTCATCTCTAATGAGGAACTTAATGTTAGGGTTTGAGGGCCCTGTAAATTCATGAGATGTTTCCCAATTGCCACACAGTGCTGGACCGTGAGAGATTCAAGTCCTCTTAACGTGTATATCTGTCGTAGAATTAGACACAAGTAGTTTAGTAGTGCTGAGCGCAAAATCGAATTGGACCAAACAACAACACTAACACTACTTGTGTGTAATTCTAAGAGAGATTTATATTTAAGAGGACTTGAAGCTATCACGATTCAGCACTGTGTGTCTATTGGGAAACCCCCTACGAATTTACAGGGGGCCTCAAAGCCTAACATCCAGTTCCTCATTAGCGACGAGTTGGAAGCACACCTCTCGAGAAAGTGGAACCAAACAAGCGCCAAACAGGCATCACTCGACAAAAACAGATTGAACATTTTCCACGCGATTTAAAAAAAAAAACACGAGCACTAGTAACAATGTGAGACAGGCAAGCAGCCGTGGCTCGTGGTGTAAGTACCTTTACTTGGTGAATTGCACTCGCTAATGCAAACTAACAAAATGGGGCTAATTATGTGCAAATTTCGTTATGTGCAAACGTGCCGCAGCCCCTAGCATGTAGGGAAATATAATACTGATAATCACACTTGATGATAATAATAATAGTGCTTTTGTCTTGAAGGAACGAAGGCTTCTGCGCAATTCACAAAATGTTGTTTGTTGTGCAATTTCAGTCCCCCTGAATCGATTTCCTACAGGTCTCAGAAAGGACGTCAGGCTGCATTAGAAGATGATCCAACAAAGGTAAGATTCACGCAGTCAAATCAATGCTGGCATGCAAAAATAGAAAAAAATTACTGTTGCGTGGTTTCTAAATTTAATCGAGAGTATATGTTGATTTTTTTTTTAACGTACTTGAGTGGGTAGAGCGTGAAATAGAGGCTCATCTGTTTGGTAATAGGACACAAAAGCAGTTGGGTTGAGGCGATTGTTAATTGTAGACCTTGAACTTTTTCTTCATGGAAAAACAGTATTCCTCGTGCAAAAGTTCTCATTGAATTGATTTATTTATCAGATTGGTCTCGCAACATTTTACATTCACAATTCATAATGTTACAAATTGCAAATAAGATGTATGTTTAGGGTACGAAATATCTCGGTAAAAAGAGATTTGAAATCAACCAAAACTGCACCTGCGTGTATTCAGTTGACAGCCACAGTTCAGGGTCAAAATGTGAGGGTAACTCGTGGTTACCAATAGTTAACGAAAATAAATTACTTTTTTAAAGTGGGAACAATGGAAATTGTCGGAGTATTCAACAACGATGTAAAGCACAAAGATTGTTACTTCCAAGCAACAAGAGAAATTAAGGTGAAACTGAACTGGTTTTCAGAATAAATAAGACTTGAGACTAAAGCATGAAAATCATTCATAATTAAGTCTATTGTATCACTTCTGTAAGATTTGTCGATCGGCGACATTATTTTCCTGATGAACCTTTGAAAGATGTGATATGTTGGTGTCAAGAATAATTAATTAATGCTAGATGGCTGGCAATGCTACTTTGCAGAAAATTGTTCACTTATCGGCATTCACATTAATTGAACCAACTGTTTCGGACCGGTTTTTTAATTTCGCTCGATCTGGTGCTTCGTGATAGTTTGACATGCCGTGCCATGTAGAACCCTTCATTTTATGGCTTATTTTGTGACTTAGCCTTGCATTAGGGATGAGCACTACTCATAAAATTCAAGCTAAGCGTAGTATACAATTTGTACACGAACTCAGCTCATGACTCGTGGCCATACTTAAAAAAATTTTAAATCAGTGAAAATACATCAGCTTCGCGTACTTTTGACCGATTTACCGAATTAACCGACTTAACCAATTTAATATGTTTTTGCCCAATACACCAAAGTCATCGTCTCGACGAGAGCTTTCCAATGGTGTTGATTAACAACCAGTAGTTCAAACAGCTTTATGGTTGTATCTTAAAATTGTAAAAACCATTTGTACACGTGAACCCACACAGTTAAGCAGCACATTACGTATTATCCTAACAAAACAACTCTGATGGAAATTGCAGGTATCTTATTAGAGCTATTGTATTGACACTGTACATCTCGC
This sequence comes from Lithobius niger, assembly GCA_023313725.1. Taxonomy (NCBI): domain Eukaryota; kingdom Metazoa; phylum Arthropoda; class Chilopoda; order Lithobiomorpha; family Lithobiidae; genus Lithobius; species Lithobius niger. The sequence continues at coordinate 9,651 of JAHWFP010085653.1, read as the reverse complement.
TTTGCCTGGATTTAGATTATTATCCATGAAAAAATTGATACAGCAGATTGACATTGGAAACTACTACATTTCTAAACAATCAATACGCCCTCAACTTAAGAATAGGAACCTAACCAGAAGTTACACCTTTCCTTCCTTCCCACGATCACTTCTGTAATGTAACATCGCCATCCACAGCGACTGGCATCAGCAACCTCAGCAGCGCAAGAAAGTGCCAACCATTAATCAGACTGGGAAAGATGTAAGGTCTTGCCATACAACAATTTGCCACCGCCTACTTTTAAAAAAATACATTAGAAAAAGGTAGTGTTGGGCACTAAACAAAGAGATGTCTTATGCAAAAATGTCTATGTCGATGCAAGTGAGCTCTTCGTGAAAATGCTGTACAGCTATTATTATAATTAGCTAAAAAGTAACACCTACCCAGTATTATGTAGAACACTATTGAGTTAAGGTGGAGCATAGTTTAAAATTAATTGTAGAACTAAGCGCGAAAAAATGAACATTAAGGCCGTAAAACAGCTTCTACTTGTGGTGGTTAATGAATCCCCCCCCCGATGAACCTTTGAAAGATGAGATAAGTTGGTGTCAAAAATAATTACGCTAGGTAGTTGGCAATGCTACTTTGCAGAAAATTGGTCTTTCTCGACATCAACGGTATTTTGAGCCATCTGTTTTGGACCGTGGATCCATTTGCTTAGGAAGCAAAAAAATAAATATTAATGCCACTGCAGCCACTTAAAAAAAAAATTGTTTCTTGGCTAATCAAATACAGATGCAAACCTATTTACGTTGCCTTTTGGACTTATGTCAGGCTGCCTGAGCAGGGAATCGAACCCACGACCTTGAAACCAAAGGCCGAAGTCCTACCGCTGTGTCATACTGACACGGCCTTGTCAGTATGGCTCAGCGGTTTCGAAGGTCGTCGGTTCGATTCGCCGCTCAGGCAGTGTGTTATACAAGTCCAAAAGCCAACGTAAATTGGTTTGCGTCTGTATTAATAAACTCTTGTTGAGCCATCGGCTTTCCGTCCTGTTTAATCTTGGCTAATCAACATCTATGTATGAACATCTAGTCGACTTGGCAACCCTACAATGGCAGCTAAAAGACGCTACAAAATATTTTTTTTTTAATTTTGGAATTTTTAATTCAGATTGCGCATTTGGTGTGGATCAGTCATACATGAGTTGTCGAAGTTAATGAAACTCAAACACAATGCTATTGGCTTGGAAACTAGCTGTAATGTTGCAGTGTTTGCAGTAATAGTTACAATTTAACGCAAAGATTTTTTCGCAATCATATTGGAAAAAAAGCTGTTACGAAACTTTTCTGATTGACATGTTTAGTTTTCCAATGAGTTGATATAGTTGATCGTGGGGACCCGAATGCCTCTGCAATTGAAATCTGTAGATGTCGGTTTCTTTAAAGATCCAGACGCTCAACGAACAAGAGTGGGAGAAAATGCAGCAGGCCCATGTACTGGCCAATGTACAACAAGCCTTTGATGCCAGCGACACGGAATGCACGACTGACGACAACGACTCGCTGTTTGGCGGCATGGATGCACTCTCGCCAACGGGGCACACAGATGCCCAAACGCTAGCACTCATGCTGCAGGAACAGCTGGACGCTATCAATAATGAGATTAGGTAAGTTTTGTTTAGCTGCTGCTTTTTGCGCATTTATCGTTTACGCTTTTGACTTTTTAGCTGCCAATTTGGTTTTGTCATTGGTTGCTGACAGCTTGTTGGAAAGGGTCTTAATTTCTAACTAAAAAAGGGTGAACATTACATCTAAATAATGGTAAAACAGCATGCTTGAAATCTGTAATCTTAACTGTTAAGCTTGCTGCATTCCTCTTTGCAACTGGTAGTGCAGTGGTGGTGGTATCTCCGTAGTAACGAAATATGCTATCGGGCCATTGCAGCACCTCTATTACCTTTCCATTCAATTCAACTCTTTCCTTTCCCCAATTCCATTAGAGAGATACAATGTCTTTCACCGTACTATCAATTAGAGGTGTAATGATTACTGTAAATCTATTAAATGCCTACGGGCCATTGCAGTAAAATTGGCAAAAATTGGGTGATGGTGTTAAATCCTACATCACTCAATTTCTAACCTACCTTCTGTGCAGGGACAGCGTCAACTCCATACGAAAGCGTTGGCGATTATGCCATCATTTACATAGATGATCTGTATTCAGTTTAGCACTAAGGCAATACTTTTAGTCACATATTTATTTTATTAGATTGTCGCTCATCCAAAACCCAACCTAATTCTTCATTAAAACTAATTTCTCGAAGAACATCGCTATAACGCATACTGTTAAAATGTCAACTCATGATCAAAGCCACACCAAAAGTCCGCATAAATTCACGTCAGTGACATGGTCAACGTCCAGCTAATTTTCAACACCCACAGATGTCTTCATCAGGCTTCTACTACATTTTGACCTTCATAATCATAAGGCTTCTACTATATTTTGACTGCAGACTACATCATCAATAACTCCATCCACTTTGGATCCAAAGTTGATGGAGTTGTTTATGACGTAGTCGGCAGTCAAAATGTAGTAGAAGTCTGATGAAAACATCTCTGGGATGTTGAAAATTAGCTGGATGTTGTGTATATCTTTAATGTGAATTAACGTGGACTTTTTGGTGTTGTTTTGATGACGAAAAACTAATTTCCAACCCACAATCCTTCATATCTTCATGATTGGAGGCGATTGCACGCTGACCATTGAGTCATACTCTTCTTGAGTATGACTCAATGGAGCGAGAGATTCACAAGCACTGACATGAACCATACCTGCCAAACACACCAAACACACGCCACTAAAACTCTTGATTGCTGGACACAGTTTGGTACTTCCAAAATGGAGACAGTTCTAAATCCAAACGTCAAACTGTCTTCAGCAATCAAGAGTTTCAGTGGCTTGGGTTGGGTATGGTCGTTTTGGAAGGTACTGTCACCTTCGGCCTGGCGTACACTACCGGAAAATGACGATGCAAATATTTTCTGATTGGTCAAAATTTGACAAAAATGCGATATTTTTTAGTGGGTGAACCAACTTTCCATGATTCATATAACAAAATTTTGACCCGCGATAATTTAAGGCACCCTCACACACCTGTAAACCAAACAATGAACTTTGCATGGCCTAAGTTGATCTTGAAAGGCCTTTCTGCTGTCACGTGTGAACTCTGCGAAGTAATCAAGATGCAATATCGCAAACTGGTTGTCCATCTTCGTCCATTTTGTTGTACATGTTTATAGTTAAACAGAGGTGTGACAGATGTGCTCTTCTTAGGTGTTAAATAGAATACCGTCAGCTATATTCCAACTTTAAGTGCATTACGCCTTACATTTTTACCACACCAAAAAAGAAAAGAACCCTTAAAAATGACAAAAAAAAGGAGGAAAACAGCAGCCAGTGAGAGTACGTAAACATTGGCTGTTGTGCTGTAGAAAACGACTTTACCATTTAGAAGCACATTTTTCATCAAAAGAATTGAAAGATCGGCAACTGCCGTTTACAGTGGCTTATTGTCAACATCATGAAGAATCACGAAGAATCAAGAAAAATAACACAATACCACCTTCAGGAAATTTCACCAGTTCAGCTAGAACCACCATGTTACGTTCGTATTTAAAATTGTGCTTCGTTGCGTTCTGATGACGGTGAACAGCCTCTTGTTTTCACCGAAAATTTAATGATGGAACCTTTGGTGGTTCTAGCTGAACTGGTTAAATTTCCTGAAGGTGGTATTGTGTTATTCTTCTTGATTCTTCGTGATTCTTCATGATGTTCATCAAAAGAAATAACAGGTTTTCGTAATCACGTACCGTAACTCGAGCAGTATTGCACACAAGGAATCATGTATGTTGTCATATGGTTCAGTAGCTAGCAATTGCTCTTTCCAGTTTTTGGCCTTTGTTTGAAATCTAGTTGGTTAGCATATTACATAGCTGGTTTCTGTGTTGCCATGATTGTCTGATCCTTTCCGACAAGCTGCCTATGCATGTATCGTCTGTAGAATTCTATTAGTATAGCACTGCACTGGTCTATTCTGTTCGTAAGCTTTATTATGTGGCCATGTTTCTTGTCACAGTTAAACAAGGCAATTTGTTCTGTAATGCATTTGACGTAAGAACGGGAAACAAGGGGTAGGAAATAACCTACGGAGTGCACTAAAAACCATTCAAATTAAAGTGTTACTCACTGTTAAGTTATTACTATTACTATCTAATGATGTTCGAATCACTCCGTTCTCAGGAGTGCCACCTGTACTTAAGCCTAAAATATAGGCCTAAGTGCAGGTAGCGCCATCCAGTGGTGTGTTGACATACTACTGTCGCATGTGGAAAACTAATTCAAATATTACCTCCATCCCTTTCCTAGCGTGTGGTGCAGTGCATAAAATAACACGCAATATGTTAGGTGAGGAATGTACATGCAGAGCATTAAAGGGGGTTTGCCATCAAATGAATCGCTGCAGCATCTATAGCCATTTGCCACTATCTAGTTCTGTCTAGCCATTACTTTCAACAGGCGAGGGAACTCGCAAATAAATTTCTTTTTACACAACAAACAAGCCATGTACCTCCTTAATTATTGAGTGTAAAGTTGGTGTGTCCACGTGCACCAGGAAGCCGGCGATAAAGATAAGGCTAACGACATTACGTATGCTTTTTTCCTATATATTGACGTTTTAAAACGCAGATTTTGAACCGCTAAATGGGCGCCATCTAGCAACAGTGATATTGTTAACTGTGACTGCTTGCTCCCTGGTGAATGTGGACGCACCAATTTTACATTCAATAATTAAGGCGACACTGGGCTAGTTTGTTGTGTAAAAAGACATTTCTTTGTGCGTTCCTTCGTTTTCTGAAATCAAGTGCTACATACAACTAAATAATGGTAGATGGCGCTAGATGCTGCAACCTATCATCCGGTGAACTTCCTTTAAAGGTGGAAGTATATGCGTAAAGTCAGAAGTACATGTAATTTGTAAAGTCAGAGCTATACTTGCAGTCAGGGATGCAGGTCACTACTCATTGTAAAGAGTGCGTATTTTAGCCGGCTATGCGAATGCCAGATGGCGCTGAAATATTGCTCATGTAGTGATTCGACCACAATCTTGAAACTGACACTTACAAATCACACTCCAGCATCAATGTATTTCATTGTTGGTTAGGATTACTATTTCGGACAACTGATGTTCTGTTCCTTGATTTTTTTTATTATTATTACTTTGACATTCGTTGGCATTTTAAACACCTAAACAGGGAATCTAACATTATCCAGGTGCCCACTTTAAACCTATCTCAGACAGGTGGTGATCGCTAGTAAATATTCTGGTGCCATAGTAGATGCTCCTGGCTTAGCAGTACAGTAGTGAAAGTTATGGAATAATATTTTCCTAAGTTTACTATTCTTCTCCTGATGCAGCGCGTTAAAATCGGGATGGTGCATACTGTGCGTACAGTTGGGAATGTTATGACAGGGATCACACGTATTGCCTAAAAGTCAGGCAGGGTGTCCGGGTGTCTGGAAATGTTGAAAAACCAAGTCGGAGAAATTTGTAGTTATGGAAGTGTCGGGGAATTCAGCAAAAGTTCTGGAAAATGGGTAAAGGTGACAAAAAAAAACCTGGATGTAAACCCATGTCTAATATTATAAATAGTTATTCTTTGAAACATTAAGTTTTCTCGAGTGGTTATTAAAGAGCTAACGTCTAGTCGGGGATTAAGTTGAGTAATGATGGTGGACCTTTAGCGTTAGGTGCAAGTAGTACACTTTATCTTTAGCCTAAGTGACATTTAATTAGAATGTTAAGCTTTAAAAAGAAAACCTACCGAATATTAAAGATTCTGACAGCAAATAATGTGAAGTTGCAACCAGATGCAATCCAAAAAAATTGCAGAACTGGAAGATGAAATTAAGGAGCTCAGTAGTCGGATTTGATTGAGAGAGAAAATGTTGATTTGATGACTGCGTTATGCTCACTGAGCACAGTGGTGTGCTTAAAACACCTCGATAGTTACACGCATCCTACTGTGACTCTCCAATAACTACGCGCCACCAAATGAGTTCTAGATCTTTCTGGTCAGTCGAAGTTTCGACCAGGACATCGGTATTTAGTATTATGCATCGTACTGTAAAATATATGTTTTATTAAAATAATGTTCTTGGGTAAATGTATGAATTTATGTGAGGGAGGAACAACAATAAGGTCTAGGCCTTTTTTTTTTTTAAATGTCAAAACTCGTGTAGAAAATGTAAAAATATCTCTGGGAAAAACATTAAAATTGGCCTGAAAAACTCGGAAAGGTTGTGGAAATTTGTAAGTCACTCTAGCCAGATGCCCTGGTCAGTACGTGCCAAAGCCTCAGTCAGTGGCAGGTGACTATATAAATAGAAAAAGCAGACTGGAAACCACAGTAGCCAGCTTTAAAAATGGAGGGCAATGTTAGCCAAATGTTGGCTTAAATATTAGCTCTTATTTGTTACTTCTAAACACAAAAAGAACAATTGTTGATATTACTTATCTTGGTTAGTTGCAATTTTCCCAGCAGTAGGTCTGCCGATAGATTTGTTCTTTATTTCAGTTATTAGGATATAGATAACTAACTTTTTCATTCTATGTAACTAATCCAAGTCAAAAAACGAAACATCTTACTTTGAATGTTCGAAATATTCACGAAGACAATTTCACGCTCAAATTCAAAAAACAACACCAGAAACAAGGTAGTGACAAGCAGCATTGCCACACATGTGATGGACACACAGCGCAAGATTGCCTGTAGCCGTACACGAACACTCCTTGATTCAAATTCCAGAAAGAACTTGCATTTGAGGGGCCTTGAATCACTGGCAATCCAGCACGAAATATCCCGTGGTTCAGTGCTTATGAACCTACAAGGCCCCTCAAATCCTTAAATTCAGCATCTCATCAGCATGGAACTGAGCGAGTGCCTTGCGAAAAAATGGCATTGAGCCGCCTTGTTAATGCGGAGAGCTACGAGTCGAGTCGAGTCGCGTCGCGGTCTTCGTCTGCTTTCCACAACAGTAGATTCACGTCTGACATTGTAAATAATGAAAATTTTGTAAATTTATTACAGTACTTGTGGTGGCCTGAAGAAGACAAACGGACTGAAATTTTCCATCCTTAGTCAGCAGCCTGTCGAAAATTCGCAGATTCTCATATTCAGGATTTGATGTTTTTGAATTTGAGCGTGAAATTGTCTTCGTGAATAATCCAAGTTAATTCGCAGTTGTTGGTTACTAACGTATCTTTCCAAAATATGAAACATTTATAGGTGCTCACAGACCTTCAGAAAAAGGGCAAAGAGCAAAGTTTTCAGTGAAGATTTAAGTAAACACAGTCACTGTTTTTCCGAACCTGGATTCAGTGGTCTGAAGAAAACAGTAATTACAGGCCTATATTAAGCTTGTAACCCTGGAATCACTATTGTTGTTCCCCAGAACGCTACGTCTAATGGTTTGTTTTTTATCTTTGTCGAAGTGGTTTTTCTTCATAATTTCAATTGAAAGGCCATTCAGAAAAATGGGAAGGCACGTGCCTTAAGTCCCCCAATGTGGGAGGTTTGATATCACAGTAAAGATAAAATTTGTTTAGTATTCCTAATAAGTGAAATTTTTATTTAGATGAAAAAGAAAGGGGATGCGTCAGCTCCGTCTTTTGGTGAAAAAAGTACAAGAAAATTAGTAGGGGTGTATCAATACCTCAATACTTCAATACATAATCAATACTTTTACCGTTATCAAATATGTCTTTGAGTGTATTGTTTTGAATCGGGTATCGAATCTCCGATACATGTATCCTGGGAATTCAACCAAGGATCCCTTTGATTTTTTTGCTGCAACGTTGTGGGTTTGAGTTTCAAAGAAGTCGGTACAGTGACAACATTTTCAACTATTTTATTTACATAATGATGATTTTAAAACGTAAGATTCGTAATTTGATGAATAAATATTGTTTTACGTAACATGTACTGATATGAGCTCAGGTGCTTCTGATGAAATATGCTGTACGTATTGATCTGAGAGATAACACGGTTTCTTGTTAAGAAATCAAATTAACAACCAGGTACTTTCAGCTAATATAAAAGTATCAAATACCAGTAGAAGTTTGGTATCGGTTTAGATCGACTACTTGAAGTTTCAGTATAGGACAAACATGTTGTGAATTGTGCTAAATCGTCAGTGCTACGAATGGCGGTACATGCAGTTCTTTCTTGTATTTGCGAGTTTGAGATGGGGCTGTGAACTGAGATGAGAAAAGTTTTAGAAGTTGCCACTCAATAGACAAAATTACTGAAGTTGTCACTTAATAAAGAAATTTCTGAAGTTAAACACTAAATAGAGAAAATTAATGAAGTGGTCATTTAATCGAGAAAATTACTGAAGTTGCTGTTTAATATCCAAAAATGCTGAAGCTGCCGCTTAATGGGGAAAACTGCTGAAGTTGCCACTTAACTAGAGAAAACTACTGAAGTTTCTGCTTACTCGAGGAAAGTACTGAAGTAGCCGCTAAATCGAGAAAATTGCTCAAGTTGCCACCTAATAGAGAAAAATTACTGACGTTGTCATGTAATAGGGAAAATTACTGAAGTTGGCTACTTAATAGAGAAAAATTGCTGAAGTTGCCACCTAATAGAGAGAATTGCTCAAGTTGCCACCTAATAGAGAAAAATTACTGACATTGCCATTTAATAGAAAAAATTACAGAAGTTGGCTACTTAACAGAGAAAAATTACTGAAGTTGCCACTTAATAGAGAAATCACTGAAATTGCCACATAAAGCTTTTCCCATCCTTTTGTCCCTTTGTTTTGATTTGACGTATGGCATTGGTAGTTGTTTGGTAATGACCCGTCTGTCTCTTGCTTAGTTCACGCTCACTCTACAGCTACTGGACTGAGGAATGCTCTCCTTACCCAATGTACAGGTGATAGATCTTTGTTTCCTTCCCCTTATTATTGTATTTATTATGCTTATTATGCTCACACTTTTCACTTGCCTTGACTCACTCTTGCTAGCCACACATGCACTCGCCTTGTTTGATCTTCACGCTGTTTATTCACTTGCTTACATTGTCATGTTTGATTTCATTGGTTGTAATATTTGTTTCATGTTTTATTGTTTGTGTGGTTTGTGTTGGTTTTTCTTTTTATGTGTGTGATGTTGGATACACGAGAAGACCACATAGTTTAATATTTTACCTCTTGGTCCCCAGTACGTATGCAGAAGGGCCTTTTTTAAAGTCTTTGTGTGTACGTAGGTCCGTTGCAGGATTCGAGCTCGTGCCCTCATAGCTCACAGCCCAAGTCCTTGATGATATGCCTGTGCTTGGTTTGTTGTGCTCTGGTTGGTTTGGACTTTTATTCTGTTATATCCCTGCTACGTATGTTCTGGGGGATAACAAAGCTTCGAACCATTAAAAGTGGTGGTTTAGTAAGTACTGTGTGGATCTGGGAACTTTTATTGTAGTGTTTGAAATTACTGTTGGTAAAACTGGATTTTTTTCCCACACTTCTAGAAATACCGATACAGATACATCTTAAACATAGACGGATGCAAACCTATTTACGTTACCTTTTGGACTTGTATGTCAGACTGC